>CAAE01015023.1:21026-32577 GCA_000180735.1 Tetraodon nigroviridis | reverse complement strand
CTCTCTCTCTCTCTCTCTCTCTCACACATACACACACACACACACACTCACTCACACACACAAATGTGGCCCAAACGGCACCACTGGGGCCAGGTTATCTTCCTTTTTTAATGTCCATTCTGTGACGTGAAGAAGGAAAAAACAGCTAAAAAGCAAAAACCTAAGCACATATTTCTTTAATCCTTTTGCCTCCTTTTAGATGCAAAATTGCCCTTAAAAGATTTCCCTACATTTAAAATTAAAAATAATCTCCCACTGAGTCGACGGCCTGTCTCGATCTCCTTCCCAATTGAATCATGATGGTTTCCTAGTTTCCACTGGAAGATGCTGCCTTGTAATAAAGCAGTCGGCAGAAACCGGTCCCACGGGGTACGAGGCTACGACCCACTACTGGAGAGAGTGCGCCAGAGAAAGTCACAGTTGTGCACATTTCATGAATGTATTAATAATTTCTCACTTTTCCTGATCCTGTAACAAAGCGGCCTGAAGAGATTCCAGCTTCTGTCTGACACGGACAGAATTTCTTTCCCACTAAAGGAAAGGGTGGAGTGTAATACTGATATATTCGTTGCGGAGTGGTCGTATGCCGGTCAAAAAGCATGTCTCCACCAGAAGCGACTGAAGGTAACTAGCAGCAGCATGATTTTAGAGACAATGCCTTGAGGAACACTAATGACATCACTTTGTATTCAGCCCCTAGTTCATTTGTCACCACCAATGTCTCTGCATTTTAAAAAAGCAAAAGCTCTGCATTTTAAACAAGCCGGCTGCTTTAACAGCATTGTTCAGCCCAACAGCTGCTGTCCTGAGCAGCCTGGCAACCTGAATGCACTTGTTAACAAAGATCCAGAAGCTCATTTGCAGAAAAACAAATGATCCAAAACACTCAGAAAGAAATGACAAAAAGCAACAGGAAGTTTGAGGCTAAATGTTGAAGTGTCGTACGTCTCAAATTAAGAGCAATATTTTGAATGTGGCGTTTTGAAAAATGACTTGCCAATAGCTAACCTAACGGAATCGACCTTTTCATCCTGGAAAGAGGGAGAATTTTAAAATGGCTTCCCAAACCAGAAGAAACACCTGTGCCACGCGCCAACCTCATTCAGACACTGTTTCATCTCTCAGCTCTTTTCAGGACAAATGGCATTACACCCAGATTTACAGATGCCCCTAATCCATAAGGGGGTGATAGAGGGCCTGAGCTCTGGCAGACCACGCGAAGACAGAGGAGGTTAATTTTTGACGCAAGTGTCGCCCCGGTAACAAGGCTGCTGTGAGTCAACATCTCAGTGGGGGGACCAAAGCTTTGCCAGGTTGTAGAGGTGAGAAATCTAGAAAGAAAATTGTTTTGAAGCAACCCACCATTTTTAATTTTGGTATATTTTAGCCAGCTACTATATTTTATTTTGCTCTATTTGTTCTGCTAGGGCATTATGATGATGCCTTGTGGGGAAAAATGTCTCCATTCCATCATTTCCAGATTTATTTTCATAAAACTGTGGATTTTTTTTTCCAGTGCCTCCTTCCTCCAGTCATTAACCTTGACTTTTTTCCCTCTGTCTCTCTGCTCTCGCTTGTCCTACTTCTTCTGTTCACTTCTTCTCTCCTGGCTCTCATTTCTGAATGATTACTAAACATCATCCTTTGCCCAATGAACAGTTTATTAATAAAAAAAGATCTGGACAGTCGAATTAGCTGCTAATTCATTCCAGCCCCTTCTTTACATTCTTGTTTCCATCGTTATTCTTATCCTGCTTCCAAACACCTCTACAACAACTACTCTGATAATCTTTTCTGCCTTAATTTATCTTTTGCATAGTAAAAGAACATCACTGTTCAACATGATGGCAAACATGTCACATCTGTGCACTCTCCTCTTTTCCAGTGAGTGACACAGCCATAAATTTGCTTTATGCAGTCATTACTTACCAGGCAGCAGCAGGCGTTAACAGGAGCCACCTGTGTTGTGTTCAGGGAACATGAAATATGTCCGGACGCAGGATCCCATTCATTGCCATAACTACTGCCTGTGAGTATATTTATACATGGTGACATTTACACTGTCAAAGAATACGTGTGCTTACACACACACACAACCTAGTATTTCTATCTTTTCTAAAACTTGTATAGAATAGCACATTCTCCAGGTCCTTGCTGTAAACCCTAACCAATAATTGGTTTGGTGCCAGTGTTTCTGTAGTTTCCAGCGGGAGTCAGTGAGAGTCCTACAGCACTAAACCCTGGAAGAATGCACAGCAGCCACAATGTGTTAAGGAGTAATGGCTGTAATAATGGAGGTTTCCCAGGCCATAGTTATGCCTCAGGCTGTGATAGAAGACAGAGGAGTTGTTTGAAAGGAATGTCCTCAGCAGATTTATGGTGAAATAGGCTAAAATACTTGACCAGTGAATATTAAAATTGAACCGAGAAAGAAAAAAAAATTGGTTTAGATTCAAATCATTTAAGTCAAACAATGCGACGTATCAGGCAGATGCCTTCACATCGCAGTCTTTTTAAAAAGGTGGCAAACAGGTGAACCAAACAGCTGTCTGATTACTCCCAGTTATTGGATCTTTACGGCGAAGCAATTGCAATGACATGACGCCCTGCTGCAGATTTGTTTCCTCTCCATGTCTTTGTTCAGTCATTAGTAATCAGCAATCTAATTCCCCACTTTGTTTGTTCTTTCTAAATATCATTTTCAATTTGTATTCTAAATCCTTCCATCTCTGCATCTGAGGCAAATGTGATATTTATTTCTATCCAGCTCATCCATCTCTTCTGATAGTGTTTTCTGTTGCACCTCCTACTCTCTCCATTGTCTCACTTTAGACCTGCTTTTTTGGTCGCACTCCACTGAAGTTCTATTTTTCTGACACTCCCTTGAACCGCGCCTCTCCCTCCATTTTACCTGATGCAAAAATGAATAGGCAGCATTGGGGGAAACAAGGAAAGCGTACATCTCTAGACTGAGCCAGGTTGATGCGGAAAATACACCCCGAGCAAAAAAAAAATCCAAATATAAATGTGCCGATAACCCGATAATGATCCACCTCACACTGTAAAGTGACCTTTACTGACTGTTTTGTTTTAATGCTGCATGTGTTTCCAGTGTGTCATCAGAGCTGCACAAAATTCCCTCCCCGCTAATCTTAGCCAAGCCTCCCATCTCTCAAGGCTGCCATGAGCAATACAGCAACTGCTCCCTCTAAAACAAAAGACTCATTCATTCCTTCAGCAGGTTTTCCTCTTGCATGTATGTAGAGCTGTAAAAACAATATTGTCATGTCCTTGATCTCTGACCGCCCACAGATGAGACAGGTGAGCCAACACAGCTCAGCCACAACCGCAGAACTGGAGACATCTGAGCAAATTGATGTTCAAAACAAACTTGTATTTCTGAGATAAACAGCATTTTGTTCCTTCTAAAAAAAAAAAAAAGAGGGTTTAATTAGATTGCAAGAAAAACCCATCCACCTTTTTAGTTATTAATAAGCATCAGGTTAAGCTCTTTAAGCGTACATGTTTGCTAATAGGACCTCTTATTCTGTCTGGTCCCACTTCTCCATTTCCTGGAAGGTTGTGTCTAATATAGTCATGTGTGCATGTGTTAAAAAATCTTTCATTCATTTCACTCCCAAGAGAAACCAAGTCTGCACGTGTGCACTCTTAAGACTGCACAAGTGTGCTCTCATGCATACCAAACCAGTTAAATCCAGGGTTGAGCTCTTTTAGGGCTCCCACATAACTGGATTTAAACAATGTCAAAAAGAAAACAAAAAAGTAATTTGTGTAATTACTTGACCAAAAAAAAAACATAGAATTGTCTTTTGTTGTTGTGTTTTTGTTGTTGTAGTTTTTGTTATTTAGCTACGCTTTAGCAGTGCAGCTGAATCCAAGCTGCTCTGACACAGTGAAATGTCTTTATTTACGTCTCAGTCAGTCAGTTTTTGAAGTTAATGATTAAAAAGTAAACAGCCTGCCTAACCTGAGGTGATTACCAAAGGAATCTGATGCATGTGCGAGCAGCCGAACTCTGCGGCGCCATCGTGGAATGATCACGCACTCAGCTGACCTATTTTCTAGAAACATGAAAAAGTGATTGCCTGGCTGAGCTGTGCTTCGTTATTCCTATTATTCTTTCTCCCATTTTTTGTGTGTGTGTGCGCGTGCGTGCGAAAATCCATTTTTTGTGTGTGTGTGCGCGTGCGTGCGAAAATGAACTACTTCATTGCACAACCAGCCAAACTTAAAAAAATGTCTTTTTCTACTAACATTTAAATTGTTGATGTAGCTGCGGTGAGTGAGCCAGCAGCAACAACTCCCTACAGGATCATATACAGTTACATGCATTCAAGATTCGGATCCACCTAAAGTCTTTTACTGTGGTCCGCTGGGTTTTTCCGCTGAAGCAGCAGGGTTAAGTGCCTCGCTTAGAGCATCGCTGCGGCAGAGGAAAGCTGGATTCATTCAATCGTGCCGATCTAAGATTTCCCTCTCAGTAAATTCAAGATTTGAGACTGCAACCTTTGAATTTTCTTACCCCACAATGGTTTATGTCAGAGGAGTAAACCTCTCATTGATGTAGAAAGTGCTCCAACAAGTAGTTCACTACTTCATGGTTGGTTAGGACCGACTGTATTGTACATGCCAAACTACCAATTGGTGAAAGAATTGATAGTTTTACTTGTATTGATCCTCCTTTCTTTGACTATCTAAAAATGAGGCTGAGCATTTTCATTTGAGATATGTTTGACAGAGCTAAACAGAGATGCAGAAGCACCTCAATGATGCATTTATTTTCAGTTTCAGCATTTCTTTGCATCAAGCGAGAGAAAGGCTTCACATTGTGAGTGCTGAAATAGAGGAATGATGACGCAAGATCATCTTTGAACGAACGACGTGAGGCGCGTTTAAAAGCAGCTCTGCCAGTTTTTAGGCTAAGCCATCGTAAAAGATAGATGCAAAAAGAGAGAGATAAAAATGTAAAAGAACAATACTTGTACAGAAAATATGAAACGAAGGTAGAATGATTGATTTTTTTAGCCTGCCCCTGAGGCCTTTTCTTGTATGATGACATAGTTTAAATGATAGCAAAAGTTAAACCTGTGATTACTTACATGAACTTCACAGACCCGTACTTAAACCTAACAAAATTTTTAGACTAAGTAAGTAATGAGAGGGCCTGCAAATGAACATTTGGGTGTCTTTAGCAAATCCCCAAACACACAGAGCAGACCCTGCTTCCAGCCATGTTACGGCCAACATGCTAGTGCAAATAGAAGTTTATTTCAATGTTATTTCTATTCATCATATGCACTGCAGCTCAAAAGCTTTGCGATAATCTCAGTGTTGTGATTCTATTACAAAGCACTGCAAAACTCTTTATTCCTTTACTTTACAGCCCACAAACATGCACACAGCTACACTGACATTTAATAAATCGTCTTGTGTTCTAAGGGTTGGGGATAGGGTTTTACCTGCAGAGCTACACCGTACGCTCTGTACAATTTGACAGATTTTTGTTTCTCCCACTTGATATTATTTGGTCAACCTGATACAATAAATGTCCGAGAAAAGGTTTTGTGTTAATCTGGATTTTTCAATTTTCTTTTTGGAAAACATTTCGCCTTTTATCCAAAAGGCTGAAGCCTCTTGGATAAATTCAAACCCTCCAATGCCATCGCTCCTCCCACTCACTTATAAATTTCTCATTGAAAACCCAGTATCTCTTCTTTTTGGTGTCTCCTTTCATGCTTCTCCTGCAGTTTTAAGATACTGCTGCATCATGAAAAGCCAGACCACCCTCTGAGTTCAATCTGCACTTCTGGTTTTCTCTTGTTTTCTTTTTTCTAGTCCCTCTTTGAAAAACCCAATCTCTGATTTCCACTTTTTCTAGTTTTGATCATTTCCACTTGACTGTCAACGACAACCAATATAAACCTCCATCTCATCACACAATGATTTTAAAATGATCTGCCCCGCTTCTCATTACAAATGGTCAGCCTGTATGTTACAATGACTAATGTTCCATTTACTGCATATAGATCACACAAAACAAAAGCAACGAAGTTATTTTTTAGGTACTGATTCATCTTGAGTTGATTCATCAGCTCGCTAACAAGTGTAGATAACATAAAGAAAAAATAAACATCAGATATGGTGATAAGTTGGAATAAAACAACGTATCAAGTCAGACAGGATTGTGTTCAGTTATTTGCCTGAGGACATTTTCTGGAAAAAAAAAAAAGCAATATTTTGTAAATAGAATGACTTTTGCATTTTTTTAAACATTTTTGACACAAATCTTTGAAGAAATGCATGGGATGAATATTCCCATAAACCCACTTTATTTTTATTTTAATTTTTGGTCAGGCAGGCAAAAATGAAATCGCACAACACGCTCACTGACAGGCTCATACCTGAGGGCACTTTATAATCTGTAATCAGATGTCGTCGGACGGTTGGAGGAAAACAGGAGGATATGCTTATGGGGTTTTTAGCAACCAGGCCAAATGTTTGCACATTTATCAAAGCAGCCAGAGGAAATTAAGAAAAGGGACACTGTTTCCTGTTGTTGACACTGTTGAATGCCAGATTTGAATAACACTGAACCCTGGGTGTCTGTCAAGTCCTACAGGAATGCAACCACGGAAGCTAACCTTCGAGCTAAACTGGTGCCGAGGGAAGGCCCCCAAGTGGCTACTCTCTGTAACACACTGAGTGGTCCAAAGCTGCCTGCTGCGAGGCAACAGTGCCAACAGCACTCGAGCCGTCCTGGAAAAAGAAGGATGCACGTCGCTTGACTGTATCGGCTGTTTGATGTTGGACAATAAATCCAGGCCAATGAGCATTTAATGGATCTTTTTGGTTCCTTCGTGACTGATGCGGGTACTGGTTGCTGACTCATCCTGAGTTCCTTGAATGAACCTGCTGAAATATTCTGACTCAGTAATGATTACACAAAACTTAAAACTGGTAAACATAGTTAGGCTGCGCTCAGCTAAGCAAGTTTGGGTCTCAAATTTTTTTTTTTTTTTTTTAATGGTTTTTTTTTAATGTTTTGGGCACAAACATCTCCTCTTTGACAGTCATATATGCCTAATTTAAAGAATCTAAATTGGAGTTGGTGTCAGTGTGAAACGAAGGATGGTCAGGCACAACTGGCTACAGCGTGATCTCACCCTTAAGAAACAAGTGACATTAGATATTTTCCCTTAATCTCTTTCTAAATAAAATGCCCTTTTAGTATATTCATTAAATAACTAACTTCTGGGCACAATTGTACAAACATCCGCGAGCACACATTCACACTTTGTCCTCGGTGTGATACAAATTATATAAAGCCCACACTGGGGAGTCAGGGAGGCCTAAAATGAAAAATAATATGCACACCCAGGCATGCAGATAAAGCCCGAGATATCCCATTCGACCGTAAGAGGCCTACATAAAGGCGAACCGTTAATCAGGGCAACCAAAATAGAGCTCATCATCTTTTGGTTGAAATGAGGTTGGGACTGCAGTTATCTTTGGCTGTCCTCTGAGCAATCATGGAAAAATCCATTTGCACTGGGGAGACATCAACGGTGTCACTTCATGATAACGTGTAAGCTCTGGTACACAGGCTGTATTCAACTGACAGCACGGCCCAGGCCTTCGGAGGACTCAAGGCCAAGAGGTCTAAAAAGATGGAAGAATAAAGGTGACCAGAGCTAAACTAATCTAAATACTTGGTTAATATATATGAATAAAAAGGTGTTGCATGTGGACCGCTTTCAATACTTTTGGACAGATCTGCTGTAAAACTCAGACTGAGCACTAACATGGTGATGTGACCTGTACAGAGTTTCATTCTTCAGACACCCATGAGTGTTCCCAAAGGTACAGTGAGACGGGTGTAAGTGGCAGATGCCATGCCCCAAATAAACCTTTCCTTGGGCTACAGACTGCTGAAAGGTGATATTTGAAGGAGAGTTGACAGCGATATTATCAACACACATTCTAGGTAAATGTCTTCGAGACATGTTCATAAATGACCACGAATATGTAAATGAATAGGTGTAAAAATGTAAATGTGCAAAGCACAAACAGAATCACAAATGACAACACATTTTCATGATGCCTTAAAAAAGATATTATTTCATAAAACAGTTTTGTTTTTAAAAAATCAGATGATACAAGAAAAACCTTATTCACAGTGATCTTTTAGCGTCAACAATGCCATTTTGCATTTTACTGGGTGTCTAACTGGTTGAACAAACCCAACGGCTAATCATTGAAGAGATCAGACTTGATGCTTTTCAAAGATCCGCGCAAAGAGCAACAATCCAAATCCAGTCTGTTTCGGAGGAAAATCCCGACGCTGTTTGTCTGCAAGAACCAGCTCTGGATTCTGCCTGCGTTCTGCACTTCACGCCGTCTCACTTGAGAGGAGATTGGCTAGGTGTGATTTACAGCAGCACCGTACGTCTTTTTTATGTCCTCTCTTTATGGAGAGATGTCTGGGCCTGGCATATGTAAATGAAGGATGAGAGGATGATGGTGAGAAATGGAGATGCAGGAGCAGGCAAGGAGAGCGAGGGGGCAGAGAGAGAGAGGCAGATATGGAAGAAGATGTACTTAATGATAGAGAGCAGGGAGGTGAGAAGTCTGTACACAACCACCAACATTCTGAAAAACACCCGCGGGATCTTCTCTCCAACCTCCCAGAACACGTATACATGGTTCTTAAGGACTGTGCTGCTCCTATGCTGAGGCTCCCTCTGCTTTTCAATCTCTACTTTTAATCTCTGTCTCAGTCCAAATCACCCCCCACCACACACACACACACACAGACACACACAAACACACATACTCAGACAAGAGGATGAATCATCCATTAAGATTATTGATCAAAACAATCATAGAGAAACAAAGAGAACAAGACAAAAGAAAAGAGAGAGGAGCAGCTGCGGCTTGCTACCAAATCCTCCAAAGCTCTCAGAGTTGCACCAACATCCTCCTCTGCAAAGTGCTCCTCAAGATTGACCTGGGCATGAACCTGAAACAAGCGCGCTACGTTATAATGTAAATGTTTTCATGCTTGAAAACAAAAGTTATGCAATTCCCCCGAAGTGCAGCGGGCACCGAGCATACATTATTCCATTAAACCTTTCATCGAGCCTTTTATGAATGTTCCCTTCCAGAGGGAAGAATAGGCCTCTGCCCATGAAGAACTTTTTTTTCACTTCTCTTTGGGAAAGAACCAGACCTCCAGGAACACCGGAGCAACGCGTCCTTGATCCAACAATAAACTTGCAGACTCCACTGTGAGCATTTAATTGCAACTGTTACAGCGGCAGGATGAGCTGAACCAGACATGGGGAAGAAGACAGCTGTTAACTGTATAGAAAATGTATTCTATTTGTTTTTTGTGTAATTGAGAAGCTGCTTCCTTGTGATCAGATTAAGGGATTTAAGAGCTGTAAATACTTTTAGGTGGGCCAGAATAGGATTGAAGTGTGCACAGTACAGTAAAAGAAGGTGACTGCAAACTGTATTAGATGTTTATGTTTGTATTTAGACTTCTTTTCACACAGTAAAATTGATCCATCATAAATTGAGAAGTCTAACTGGGCTCTGAGGTATTTCCACTGCGGAATTTTTTATCATAACTCAGGATTCCACCAAAATCCCTCCCAGAAAATGCTTTGGCCCAGACTCTTCATTTTCCCCAGACTGTGTTGAAGAGATCTGACTGGTTAAAAAAACACGTCTGCCCATTTCTGTTCCTAAATCCTTTACTTTATCCTTTCATCATTTAGAAAATAGAGAAAAAGAAGACAGGCTACAAGAGGTGGAAGGATGACACAGCCCAGACTCTGGAACAAATAAAAAGTTGAAGAAAAATATCACAAGCCCAACATGAATACATTTCCCAAACTTTTAGGTGTGGTAGAAGCACTGACCACAGAACCCAGGATTTTCTGGAAAGAAATTATATTTTCTGTCTTTAGCTGTTCTGAAAGAAATACCGGTACCTTAATGTGTTTTTCCTACATTAAAAAGCATCGTGCATGACAAGGATCAACCACAGCAGTCGACATGTGTTTGCCAGCTCAAGGAGCCCATTGACTTATTTTTTTTACTGTTGTAGGTGGATTACGAGTCTTTAAAATGTGTCAGATGGACACATTAACGAGGTCGAAAACACAATTTTAAAAAAAAAAAACAGAGCCGTGGTGATGTTTCATGCATGCTCCTCCTTCTCCCCCACTCCCACCCCTCTGCTGTTCATCTCCTCTGCTCTGTCAGATCTGTCCCTCTCTGTGTTTTTGAGAAAGCCCCTAAAGGACACTCAAATCTGCAGACTTTCAAAGTCTAAAAACAGCAGCAAAAACAAAGCAGTCGCACCACAGAGCAAGCCAGTAAGCCAGTGAGTGAGTGAGTGAGTGAGTGAGCTAGTGAGCGAGATTGAGAGTGTCTCATCCACAAACACAGGACATTAGAGTGAAGAGAAACCCTGAGAGACTGCAGCTTACACAAACACACACCTACACACACACACACACACACATCATGGAGTGCTCACTGGCCCTCTGCTGTGGATGGAAAACAGCTCTCAGAGAGCCCTGGGTCTCAGAGTTAGATAAAAGGGAATAGGAGAGCCGACATATTTGGATTTGGTAAAGCTGTAACAACCAAAGTGCACGTTTTGCTGAGGCCGTCTGTGTATAGCAGAATTGGGGTGAACACTATGAGAGAGCTGTCACAGACTCCTCCAAATGAATCTGATAAGACGAGGAACAGACATCTGCTGGTGTTTTTGAGGTCCTGTTATTTCTGTTTGGACCTCTGAAAGAGGTAATCTGGGATTGAGACATGGAGACAAGAGACTCTCTGCCGCTCGTGTTTTTATCACGCCATTCTGGAGGGGGTGGGGGTTGGAAAATTTCCTCATAATTCTTTTAAAAGACTTGTTTATGCAGATACACTTAACTGTCAAAATAACTTCTGAGTGATGTAGTAACTGTTGTTACAGTGTTTACAGCCTTTTTATGAATCTAGAATCGTTATATAGAATTCCATACTTATTTTTGCTTGAGGTGAGAGGATGACAACAGTTTTGGATTAACATATTTAAGCCTCACTGTGTTTGGTGATATTTTTTGAATGCATCCCTTTTGCTCATTTCTGCACAATAGTGCAACATTGTTTACAACACAAGTGGTCTCTGAGAAACAAAGCTCTCAAAATATGCAGCGCTTATATAAAATAGGTTGGAACTATTACTGCAATAATGTAAAGAGAGGAAGGGGTTAAATGTTGAATAGGAATGTGGAGCGATTGTATAAATCTATATGTTGTCTGCTCAAACTGCATTATGTTTTGGGCTGTTATCTGATTACACACACACACACACACACACACACACTTATCTGCATTTTCTCAGTCAGCCTTGTTTCATTCATGCTGCTGGCTGCACACTTCCTCTTCCTCCTCCTCATCACCACCTAGTCTTGGCAGGTCCTCTACCTCCATCAACAGCCTCACAGTCATCCGCCGTCACCAG
>CAAE01015023.1:0-16923 GCA_000180735.1 Tetraodon nigroviridis | reverse complement strand
CATCAAAAGTCAAATCTAACCTTTAAAATGCTTGAATATCTGCTAATGTGCTGGTCCCCTGCCAGAAACCTGGAAGTAGATTTTTATAGTTTACATGCTCGATTCAATATGACCACCAGGCTGCATTTTGGATCACTTTTAATGCTTTTTACTTCAATCATCTTAAACTCACGTCCACCTATGTCCTTCTGTCACTTCCCTATGCACCATTACAAACGCATCATCAAATAATTGCCACATGGGTACGATGAAGCACACGGGAAAAGTCAAAAGATCTGAGCTTATAAATGTTTTATGAACATCTGTCGATAAGATGAGAGGCTAGTGAGTTAATTCTGATGCCTCAGTAAGGAAAACGGAGCACATTGTCACCTAAAGCTCACTTGACTGTTCCACATGAGCACCGTGATAGCTGTAGGCTCACATTTGTTATGGAATCTAAATAAAATCAGGAATAGCAAAGAATGAGCTGCTGGAATCCACAGTTACTACAGCAGCAATTAAAAAAAAATTTAAAAAAATAATAAAAGTGAAATGACAATTACAGCCCTGCAGAAGATAATATCCTTTTTCTAAAAATGTCAAGAGGAGTGTAAAATATTACTATTGTGCCATACAAACAGTGTTATTTTTCTAGGTTAATAGAAACAAGAATAAAAATCAATAAGCTCACCCTAGAACACGAGTATAAAAGCTGCAGGTTATTATAGTTGACACATTTTTTCAGGGGTCTAGATAATGAGAGGTAGGGTCAGCTAACACAGATAAACATTAGCTCCCACAAACCTCAGCGCATCAGTTCTTTCTGTCCGTCACTATCACTGTATCGGTTCCTTCTGTCCCTCACCATCACTGCAAACTTCTGAAAACATCAAATATGTATTTTTTCCACCCACTAAAATGTCACAAATAAAGACGTTATCATATTTTTAATGAAGCGATTCGATTAGAGCCTGAGAGGGGCTCATCCAAAGCGGTGGAACTTCCTGGATCGTCACTGGGAGGAAAGTTTCTGCGCGCAATCTTCCTGCCAGACTCCAGGACATGGTTCTCCTGATTAATCTAATGCAGAGGGCTGATTAACTGTCCTCTGGTTAAGCTCTTACACAGTTCACTGCACATTATTAAGCACGGCTTTTTTTTCCAGCTGTCTAAGAACTAACAAAGGCGGGAAGGGAGGAAAAGAGATAACAGATGTGAGATGTTAGAAAGTGATAGAACAAACTGGCAAACATGAAAAAATGCAGAGAAGAGTTTGTCCTTGTCTGAAAATGGATGCACTGACCCAAGGACAGACCAAGCACCAACCCAAATCCTCAGTAATCAATTAGGATTTGTGATTTCTACATTGCATTTTGAGGTCAGCCGGGGTGTCTTCTCCGCAGAAATATATTTTACAATAAAGGCTAATTTTAGATGAATGCAATATAGTGTGAAATTTACAGTTACACATTAACCGCAAACTATAAATATTACAAAAAGAGAGCTTTAGTTTGGCTCTAGGAGACAGCCCACATAATCCTGGCATGCGTCTGCAGGATATTTGCCAAAAACGTAAATACATTTAAACTTTCAAGGATAAGTCTTTAAAAATCATTGGAAATAGGCTCTGTTTGCACTTCTCGTAAAGAAAGTAGAGAATGTGGAGTTTATTAAAGGTCTTCTATCAACCAAATTTAAATAAATAAAAAAGACGATGATTCGTGTCAATTGTTAAAAAAAAAAAAATCCCAATTTTAAATGGTTGAAAACTAGTAGCTCACAAATATTCTATGTGACCCTGGGCAACTGCAGAATGCCGCACAATACTTTAATAAAATTGTGAAAATGTGAAAACATTTCCGCTGAAGGCATCGGGCAAAGCAGGACACAGCATCTGAACGCATGTCGTCGAAGCACTACTGTCTCCAGCGCCCGGAGCGTCCCCCTAAGACTACAGCCACTATCCATTACAAAAACAACCCCTAAAAAAAAGGCAAGAACCTCTCTAGAAACATTCAGTCAACTTGAAAATGAGCCCTGCGGAAAAATCCAACCCCCGCCACCCCTCAAATAAACTGAAAAGCAGTTTTGTCTGCATAGCAAACTCCACGTGTCTCCCCTCCCCTTTTTTTATTATAACAAACATATGCACCGATGACATTTATATGCACATCAAACACACATTTGATAAAACGAGCAGCTGATGACGCGGGGCTTTTGCTGCTCTTCAGCCCCTCCCCCCAGAAATCGCAACACTGACGTTAATGCATTTCTACTCTTATGTTATTAGAGCCAGGCTCACTAACCGGACCTTGTATTTGCATATGCATGCTGCATTCATTCACAGTTGTAGCATTTACAGGTGCAACAACCATGCATGTGGCTGTGCACATGCACATGTCTGTCCAGCCCTGGCAACTGTGGCGCTTTCATAATGCGCTCGACCGAGCACAAATATACTGTACGGAGCCCTGTGCACCGAGATGAACCTTCACAGTGCACACACATACAGTAAAAGAGCGTGCACGCAGGCCTGATTTAGTCTGACTTAGTAGCAGTAATGTGCTGAGGTTAGATGGCTGTCCAGCGCGCATAACCCTCAGCAATGACACGAAGATGGAAAAATAAGACCTTCTCTTCTCATAATCTGCTTTTCTGCTGAACTGCACAGCGACACGGGACATGGCCGCATGCACGTGTCCCTGAATGCATCTCCCTGCATCTGAACCTCGGCGCCCCACTTTAAGTCTGAAATAATGTGCATAATCATATGAGATAGCAGCCGCCCAAGCACTAGCGCCACTCTACTGTCTTTGGGAACACAACATTTTGCAGTTTTCCAACTTTTAGTAAAATTTACACCAATAAACATTTCTGTACTTTCTGATACAGCACTGTGGAGCATAAGTAGTTAGATATGTGTGCATATTAACATACATGAGTAGGAGTCATGTATTAACCTGGATTTTTAATATTAAAGGCAAATCTAAAACAGAAAATTCAGACCATCGATGCCGACTGATTTAAAAAAATTCAACTCGATCTGTGAAATCGCTTCAACACCAAACTCCCTGACTCCCTGCTCATCTGCTCACTGACTGACTGAACCTTTACTGAGTTACAACACCATTATACACATCCTGTTATAAGCTGCGTGCATGTGTGTGTTTGTGCCAGAGTGTGAGGACGAGAGAGCTCACTTCTGATCTTATTGGGAATGCGGAGTGACCTTTCCCCACTAACACTTGATTCCCACTCACCCCCGCATGAACGCACACACAGATGTGCAACTGGAAATCAGTGGAATTATGAGGACTGAAAACAACAATATCCCGGTGAATAGAGCTGGGACCTTCAAACTAAAGCGGATTTGCAGCTTAACTTTTTAAGATTTTGCTACAAGACTTATGCTCAGGACCGCAGTGTAATTGAATAAGACAGTTGCATTAGGATTATCAGGACCCGGTTCTAATTCTTTTTATTCAATACCACAAAGAGATGTTTTCAAGTGAACTGTGGCTATACATAACAGGCACAACGGAAGTGGGCGGCCTCTCTTCCCAGATTACACCGTGATGTGACGAAGGTAAGCAGAATGAAAAGACCAGTTATATTTAACCAAGCCTACATGATGACGTCTGAAACCAATTCATGGTAAAACGTCTGCGAGTGTGAGCGTTAACACAGAAAAAAAAAAGAATGCCTTTCTGAATAAAACAAGTCAACACCACACCAGAGAAATAAAAGGTGTTTTATCAATCACGAAATGAACCTTTATTAGTAAACGCTGCACAAAACTTTACCAGGTGAAAAGAGGACTCTCTTTTAAAGACACTTCAATGAAATGAATGAAAATAAAGCTCTATTCTATTCTATTCTATTCTAATATTATATTAAAATTTTATTAGCTTCTCAATTATCCATTGTGATGTAAATTGTGTTTTATGATTAAATCATTTGGATTACAAATTCTTACTTTTCCATCAAAGCCGCTCTTACGGCTGGGAAACACAAAGACTCAGGGGAGTTGTCGTAAATATGATGGCCCTTCCCTAGAACCTCTCAGAACATTTTAATAATTCATGTTGTTATGTTGTATATATTGTTATAGTGATGGGGCATTTAGGACTAAACAGTAAAATCACAGGGAACTGAAGGCTGGATATCAATGTAGAATCTGTGGCACAATAGAAAATACTAAACATAAAATACAAGAGGATAATAAATATTAGTAGTTTTCAAAATAAATCACCTTGAGCACATTTTTGGTGTCTCAATGATTCTATCGTTTATATCAAACTGACATGAGTCAGAACAAATTCAAAAGAGGACAAAACGAGAGGTCTGAGACGGCGAGTTAAAGCAGCTAAATTCGCAGATTAAACGAAGGCAGCAGCAGTAAAAACACTCATTCATCATCAGACGTGTATTTAATTATGCTCTCGCTGAGATTCCCCCACACTGGGCATGACGCAGGAAGTAGAGCAGCATTTAAATATTCACTGAGGAGGCTCGGAGAAAATGAACAGGAAAAGCAAATACAATCTTAAGGAAGTCACGTGATTTTACTTTGATTGTAGGTCAGCAGACGAAAATGAGGCCCAGCGGTGAATGGGTGGGCGCAAAAAGGAAAAACAGTCAAAAGGCAAAGAAATATGAGGGGGTGGGTGGGGGTCCAGTAAACTGAGGATTCAGAGAGAATCAGATGATTCTGTTATTAGCACACCTCCAGGTCTTTAGGTTCGTGTTCTTAATGGATTAAAACATGAAACCTTCAAAATACAGATGGAATTTTATTGAAGCTGAAATCCAGATAGGGGAGAATTCCCCGATTACCCTTGAATGCATCAACAGATGTTGCCCTGGGCGACGAAGGGTTGCTTTGTGAACATTTTCCTAGTCGACTTTACATTCAGAACGCTGTACTTGGACCTGCAGTGCAGGTTGTTATTGAGGGGAAAAGCGTCACAGAACGCAGAAATATTAGCAACCCAGCACGTGGCCCAGAGCAGTCACAAATGAGGTTTTTGGGAGGGTACAGGGTCTTAGATGGAAGACTTGCTCTTTGGCTTTCTGTTTTTATATATATATCACATCTCATATTAGAACAAGGACTAATAAATCCTCCATTTATATTTATTTATATATATTTATATATATATATATATATATATATATATATACACACATGTACATCTGTGTTTGTATATCTACTCACACACTCTGATGTTTGCAGTGCATGTGTAATGTCAACATAAATCACTCTGAAGTGTAGCTTTGTAGCCTCCGGAGCCGTTGTGTTGCCTTTTTTATGCTGATCTGCATGGACGCACATGGTGGTAGTTGGGCTGCAGTGAACATGTACAGCAGTCTGCAGTACGTCCACAATGAGCGTGCACGCTGAGCTTTTATGGCCTAGAAGTGAAGCGTAAAAGTAAGTGCAATGAATGAAGAGCTATACTACAGTATAGTCCTTTACAGTGCATTCAGACGTAACCTACAAATAAAGACCCTGGAAGTCTGACAACAAACAAAAAAAGGCAGTGAGCTTCAGCAATTAGCTGCTGTGATCAACTCCTGTTAGCAGGTTAGCTGTGGGACTGTTGAATTATTTAGGGTTGAGAGAATAAACAAAGACAACAGATCATCTGGATGGGCAGGATTCTAAGGTGTTGCCAAGTGTGTTAGATGAAGCAAACAGCATGTTTCCACTTTCCCAACAGTGATAATAAACATGATAAACCCACACCCCCCTCAGTGCAAGTGGGTCTGTCTGTGCTAACTGATGGCGCCTCAAACGTTAAGAATCAGGTGAAGACAAAGAAAAAGTTGAGTTGCTAAGAAAAGGAAATAAGGGAGAACAAAGGAGGAGATGAAGCTTGGGGAGGCGCCCAATGAAAGGAATACAGTAAAGAGGGGGAAATAATGATGAAAAAAACAAACTAGGAATAAGAAAACAGCAGTTACCATGATTGAGAAAAGGCCAAACCATTGGTAAAAACACAGGCTGGGTGTTTAGAGGAGAAGGTTGGGTGAGAGGGACAAGGTTCCACACATGTGCAAATTTCTGAAAAGATGATCCAGGTCACCTGTCTGATCAATGACACTCCGTCAATGGTTAATAGTTCCAACAGTCCCTAAAGAGCTGTGACTTCTCACTGGTTGAGGAAGAAAAGAGCAGAATGTTTTGCTATAGGGTTCTGCAGCCTAAATCAGTTTAATCCTTATTATCCCAGAAGTAAAACACAGGACAGTACAGCCAGGCTTATACACACCTATATATTCAGATTATCCCAAGGATGTCTGCCTCTCCTTACAAGGCAACAATTTTAAAACATATTGTCAGATATTGACATATCACGGCTCTGTGCATCTCATTCTGCCTGAGGAAGTCTTCGGCATCGGCTGCTAGTGTAAACTGTTCCACCATCCACATCAGTTCCAGATGACTTCAACGCAGAACAAAAGCGAAAAAGTGCCAAAAGGGGTTTCAGTTAGGGTTAAGTAAAAGGTTTCACATCTTTGTGAGGACTTTCAGAGATGTAACACATTAACCACAAATCTGTGATTTTACACAAAATGACTCTATAGCTTCCTCCTGAAGGTGCCAGCTCCCGAGTGTGTGAGGGGATGTGAGAATGTTGGGAAAATTAGCAGCTAAGGTGTGATATATTTAGAGAGCGTCAAGCAGTTAAAATGCTGTTACATAAAATCGGTGACGATGAGCTGCGGCATCATGTGTGCTGTACCCAACGGAACGGAGAACCATAATATATTTTGGAATAACTACACCATCAATTTAGCGTTCTGTTGTCATAAAAATAAGCTGCCAGTGAACAGACCTGTTGTAGATATATGCATGACACACACCCACACAGCAGGAATAATGTACCTACATTAAGCACATTACATAAAAAAAAAAAAAAAAAACCAACTACGTCCGTGTTTAACATTTTATAATCCATTTCACATGCAGCATAGGTGGGTGCAAATGTCCCGACATGGCATTCATCCATTTTGACTCAATATTGCAGTTGAGTGAGCCCTCACAGCAGGGCTCTGCCTCTAGCTTCTTTTATATTTTCCGTTTTAGGTTTGTTCCATTTACCAGCAAACAGAGCGGAGGCTGCTCAGATGTGCATATTTTATCTCCCACACACACACTTGTGCTCATATCGGGCACTCCCTTGCCCCTCACCCTAACCTTGACTTTAACCTGGTTAGGTCCAGTTCAAAGACCCTGAAAGCAGCAGTCAAAACGTCCTTCCTTCACCACCTTTGATGTTAGCTCACAAGAAGCTATGTCGCAAAGCCTAAACTCAGGCTTGACCTCAGCTCATTAGGTCCCTGAGCCACATGTATGATCAGCTTCCTGCTGCTGTTGTGTTGAGGTGCCAGCCATGTGACTGGGACAGGACATGACCTCTTCATAACGGTAAAAGAGAAGAGGGTAATTTTTTAAAAAGCTTGTTTTAGGGTAGATTTATACACATTAAACTGTCCCAGAGCTTTAATATAATGCCCTGCTTTACATTTAGGACATAATGTTAAAAGCAAGAGCAAAAGACTGGCCCACATGTTTAATAATAAAGTGCACACACGTGCTCATGATTTATGAAAATAAAAAGGTTTCCAGTCATTGTGTAACATTATTAATGTATGACACCAACACAGCTGCTCTCTGTCTGAAGCATTCTGTCTGCATTAGCCCTTAGCATAAACAAGAAAGGCAAATATGAAATGGTTTTTCTTTCCATCCTCATACAGACAATCAGTCAAAGTCACCTGACCCTGGCTGCGTACCATAAAGAACACTGATTTTGTAAAGAACACATTATTGAATTGCTCTTTCTGGTAAGTTTTTACAGCACTTCCAGAAACTGGAAGAGTTGTCATCAACCCAAGTAACAGTAACTCATCGTCCCACTGGAGAGAGAAGAAGTGTCCCTGGAAATGAGAGCAAAGCCAAAAAAAACTCTGAGGATGAGAAGAAATAAGAGGACGATGAAGGAAATCAGACTAAAGTCTCTGGTTCCAGCTTGAATCAACAGGGATGGAATTAATGAAAATACGCTGTCTTGTGTTGTTGAGACTTCAAAACCTAGTCGTACGCTCCACTGGTGTTTGGGGGGCAGTGCATTCTGGGTAATGATGTCAAAGTGTTGCTCCAGTCTCAGCGCCAACTGAATGATGTCTTTGTTCTTTTCAATATTAACACAAGCGCAAAGACAGAAAGAACAATAGAGAAGAAATCATTAAAAAGAGCACTATCAGACAAGTGAGGAGGCCAGAGTGGGACAAATACTTCTGGTATTATATTAAGTACTAAGGTCCTTTTTATGTAACAATATTATCCAGGAGAAGTTGACCATTTGTGCTAGCAGTGAAAAACTGACCAAAATTATTCCAAGTGTTAAATGTCACCTTTCAGTTTATCTTTATATATAAAATATTACAGCACCTGCTTCCTTTTTAGAAACAAAGATCCAGTGAGGAAAAGGGATCTCGTCATCATTCTGAAATGACTACATTTTTCTCTTTGCGTAAGGAAGCTGATTTTCTCTACGACAGGAGCCGATTTCACGGAACTCCAGATTTAACTGGGGTACAAAAACATGTCTGTATCCAACTGTATGACCTCATTCAGTAATTCCGGCTCACACAGCCACAGTACAGTGTGTGCTTTTAAATTTTTGATATCTGAAAGACTTTAATGCACATTAGTTCTATAGGTGCAGAAATGGAAAAAGAGTTAAGAGCCTTTTGTTCTGGGACATGCAGGTTCTTGTCCTCAGATGACATCATGCGTGCGAAACAAACAAATAAAACCCAACAATACAATCATCCAGGAACAAGCGCTGCTGTGTGAGTCCTTCTTGGGCCATCTGGTGTGTTGAGTCTGCACGAGGGGCGGCTGCAGGAGGATGGAGCCCATTCAGCAGAGCTTTCTCCTTACCTAGACCTGCAGCCAACCTCAGATAAGCAGTCATACCTCTTGCTGCTACCTGTCAGTCCCTCTTAACTTCAGAAACACACACAGACACACACACACACACAAACACTCCTCCTCTGTGTTTTGCGTCCTGATTCTGGGTTCTGCATCAGTGGCCGACTGCTGACTTCAGAGCTGCCGTCTGTCTCTCCTCTTCACAAAAGGAAGCACAACAGTCAGGTTTCACGCGGATAAACACAACCTATTCCCACAGTTTGTGCGTCAGTAAATCAAACCATCAAATCCACACACACACACACACACACGATTCAGTGTTCCTCTGAATCTGCCGCCTGACATCTCCAGACAGCATCTGTCAGCTCTTATAGATATGTAACCCGCAGATGTAAGGCGTTGAATGCGCGCAGCCGACCTTCCGAATGAGGGCATCACAGCAGGTTCAAATGTGCGTGAGCTTCTGAGCGCGCCGGCGCCGAGGGTTCAAAAGAGAAAGCAGTGATGATAGGTGTGAAATCCCACAGGGGAAAGAGACGACAGCAGCCATTCACAACAGAGATGTTTAGGGATTGTCCTCTGGGGAAAAACGACCAAAAAAACAGCGACTGGGCACGCGCCAACTTTTTACTTTCTGCGTGTAAACAAAGAAAACTTCTGGTTTTGTTTCAGCCCACTGGCAGATTTTGTTGTTGCGCAGTAATAATCATTTCCCTCATTACCTCAGCTAAACCTGGTTTCATTGCTTGGGATTTACCGGAGCCCAAACGTGACGCCGCCACCAAGACCTTCATTACTGAAATTTGTTCAGGCCACGGGTGAATGTTCGGAAGCTGAAGAGGAGAATCAGAGGACTGTCAAACCGGCTCTAGGGGTCGTCTGTAACGGGCGTCGCAGTCTCACGGGGTGTTTCGAAGCGAACATCATCAACTCCAAATTGGCTGTGGATGAATGGAAGCAGGAAACGCAAGCATCTGCTGATGAAGGTTTAATGGTGTAAATAACCACTTTCATCATATTATATCACAGTGATACTGGAAACCACACCGATGCATAAACAACAGCCCAAGACCAAAGGGAATCATGTTGCACAAAGAAATAATGCTGACTTCACAAAGAAAACGAAATGAAAAGTAAATGGAACTGAAGTGGGCGCTGATGGTCATTTGATTGATTTGTATGGATCATAACCGCCCACCATGCTCGTCTAATTCCACCTGCTTGACATTGTCCGATGTGCCGTGAAGGCCAGACACCTCGAGTACCGGCGGAATGAGCCCACTGACACAGGGTGGGTGTCAGAAAGGTGCCCGGATGGGCTGAAGGACGGGAAAACGAGCTTGCTGGAGTACGGACACGATTAGGACTTGATCTAAGAAGTCAGAAACCAAACAGCGTCGCTGAGATCACATGACTGCTTCTACTTATGCACCGTCTCTTTCCTAAATACACACGTCCATCCATACAAAGTAGCCCCTTCTGGACAGCATTTAGATGCAGTGCATGATGCAGGGAGAGCCAAAGCACACGCACGTATGCACGCGCACAGCACACACACACACAACCTTTCTTCTTCATGGTGAATGTTAGAGAAAGGAAAGAAGGAAAATGAGTAGGAAAGAGCAGTGCCAGCTCCCCAGCACCAAATCACATTTAAAGCCTGGAAGGGAGTAAGGGCGCCTTAATTGGTCAGGCTGATAAATCGATGCAGATACTGGACGATGTTTACGAAAATCAGTGCAGAGAAATCCTCTCCTGTGGCTGCAGGTGGCTACGTACCAGTCAGGAAAAAAAAAAAAAATCCATTCACTTTGCATAATCATCTGCCCCCTGAAGAGGTGAGGCCGCTGGGGCAGTTCATCAGCCCCACTCTCTGATGGAAGCAGTTTTTCACCTTGATAACACATTCACGTGTTCCCAGAATGTCAGCTGGTCATAAAAGCAATCGCTGAAATAAAAGCTCTGGAAGCTGACAACAGAAAAAGCCATCTTCCCTCCGTCTCTCTCGGTTGTACTCGCACCATCTTCAGTCTTTCCCCCCTTTGATATACGTTTGCCTCTCACCCTCGCTTCCCTCATTCCACCTTTAGCAGCAACAAAGAGATTAAAGAGAGATTACTTCTAAAATGTCAGTGTGACATGCCTGCTGGCATCGTACTTTTCCTCTATCCTAAGTTGATATGATGTGCGCGTGCACACATGCGCACGCAGGCAGGATTTGGAGAGTGGGCGCGTGAGTGGGTGGGGAAGGGACGTGGCGGTTCTTCATAGATAGAAATCATCTTCCCAGTTAGCACGTTCTGTATTTGTCTGCATCACGTCTGCAGATCTGCCATCTATCTATGCGAGGGAGGGGCCAGAGATGCAGCTCTGGCACCATGACCAGGGGGGAAGCTAAGCCTCGTTTTGGGGGCTGTTGCATTTGTTTGCATTTGAAACTGCATGTTTTTAGCAAGGAAACGAAGTACTGATTTAAAAAAATATATATGAAGGAGAAACAAAAAGATCATCAGTCAAACATACAGAGGTCATGTGTGATTTAAATCTATGATCTGTGGTAGAATTTGGACCCAGTCAGCCCACAGTGACCAGCTTTCAACAGGACCACAGGGCAGTTCTCCAAACAGCTGAGAAGCACTCGCTTCCATAAAATATCCCACAATCAACACGTTGGTAACATTGTTGATAGTTTGACTAAAGATTTAATCATAAGGTTTCAGCCAACACGCTTAAGAGACCTTTAATTGTGTTGGTCCAAATAAAGGACGCATATTAGAGCTTTACAATTTATTTTAGTTTTCTGTGTATTTAGGACCAAAACAAATGCTAGAGAGAGATAAATGCCTTTAAACTAAATCCAAAGCATCAGGGTGATTGCATGCCATCATGAATGTGTGAGTCCTAATCACTTGTCTTTACATCACACATTAACACGGGTTGCTTGGGTTTTAGAAATGTCAGTCAATGAGCCATGCTGCAGTTATTGATATAAAAGATTAGCTTGGCTGAAAGCACAGAGAAGGCCGCTGATGGATCCTGAAAATCAGTGTCGTAGTAGCAGCTAAATTAGCAACTGCGCTGTGGATCAGCCTGTCCCGGCCTTGGTGCTTGAAGCTGGACCGTCCTCTTGTGCTGGCAACCTCACGAGGAATGTTTGAACGCATGTTTTCGCGCATGTGTGAGTGCCCGTCTCACAGCCACGTGAATAACCTGTTTTAATAGCTCTTAGCCATAGCTAGGCACTCATCTCTCTTCTGCTGATGTGTGTGTTCATTTAGGGAGGACCGACATGTATTTCACTAGCAATGTGAGGGCATTTTTAAAAAGGAAGGACATTTCCGCTGGCTTTCATGATTTCAAAGAGCTGTATGAGATTCAGCTTTTAGGTGAGAGTTAGGTCAGGGTTAGGGTTAGGCATTTGTTGGTGGGTCATCGGGGTGAGGGTTCTCAAAAAAATAGAAGTATGTATGTGTTAAAACCAATTGGAGGCCACCAAGTTGTGCGGTGATTATGTGCACCCACCACCACCTCGCGTCCTCTTGTCATCCTGCAAGTCTCTCCCTCTTTCGTCCTCTCCCTCCCTTCCTCCATCTCCCTCCCTCCTGAGCCGGAGGCGCTGCTACACTGCCTAAAAGAATCGTCCCCGGTGTCGAAATCCCACTCAACACAACAGTGCCACACTTTGCTGGTGGTGGTAGAAAGTGGAAAAGACGTCAGGACTTAAACGCCTGTCTTGGCACTGCAGTGGTTCACCATTGGAGGTGGGGATGCCATTGTGTTAGAGAACCTTTAAGTAGAAAATTTACTGCTGCCGTGATCGCGCAACATCACGCATCAACCACCTGTCTCCTTTGTGGGGGAAAAGAACGGGGACCAGCCATTATTACGCAGGCCCATCACCGTATATTCTAGGAAAAGGTTCCACTCGATTGATTTCGATGCAATATTAATCAACTAATAGTACACCAACAGTATAAACGCGCTAGGATTAACGACTTTAAAAACTGCGGCGTCAGATGAGGATAAAAAAAAACTTGATTTGAAACGCTGTCTGTAGGAATCTCTCATTTTTGCGACAAATATTTAAAAAAAAAAAAAAAAAGTCGCCGTGTCAGCCAATAAATACACCTAAATCGAAGATATCCGGACAGCACAGGGGAGCCAACAGAGCCTGTGCCGTGGCTTGCTCGTATGGAGGCTGATCAACCCTGGCGGCTCCCTCAGAGGCGCACAGAGCCTCATTGTGGCCGCGGACGGCGAGAGGAAAAGCGCAGTAACTCACCAATGTGGATGATCGAATCCGAGAGCGCAGACTTCCACTCCTGGCTCAAAAAGACGGCAACGAGCAACAAAACGGGTGTAACTTTCATGTTGTCCAGGGATATTTCCCCTCCCTCAACACCAGATAAACCACGGCTCCCTGGGAGAGAGCCGACAGACTTAAATCCCGCGAAACGAATCCGTTGTTTTTAGTCCATCTGCGGGGCGATCAAGGAAATTCCCGTTAGTGTTTGCATGGAGATCTTTGTGTTGGTGTGACGTTTGTAAAAAGAAAAAAGCAGCAGAGGTTCAGACTCGGACTGGCACCCTGTTGAAATCCCAACATTAAATCATATTCTGGAGACGCCGCATCCAAAACGCTGCTGCGTTCAGGGGAGCTGAAGGGCTGGATGAGCTGGTCGCTCATTTACCGAATCAATCTTTAACCATTCGATGACGTGAGGGCAAACCTCGTTATCTTGAAAAGTCGGTCCCGCTTTAATGACCCGTGATTTGGAGCCTCTCAGACCCTGCGACGCAGTTTTTCCTCCTGCACCAATCACCGAACCAACAGCAGCGGCAGCCTCAGCGGACCCAGCCAACGGCCAAAACTTCCATCTTCATCAGGAGCGGGTTTGGGGTTTTTTAACCCTCTTTACTTGAACCCTTTCTGACTCTCACCGGCGCCGGAACACGCAAGATGACCAGCCCGACTTTTGAGGTTCGCGGATGCCAAATGAGGAAAACGCTTGACACATGGCATCACCGTCGAAGGGTACCTTATTCCGTATTCTCTCTAGTTTCCTGGAGAAAAGCCGGGATTAAGAGAAGAAGTGGCGCGTACGACGGGAGAGGGCTGCGCGTCCGGTTCTCCTTTCCGCGTCAGGGAGGAGAAAATGCGGGCTAGGAGCGATTTGAAGAGAAAATCATTACGAGCGAGGATGCACGACACGGTGCGGCGTGCGCGGGTACTCGCGTCAACCACGGCACGTACGGTGGCTGGTTGGGAGGATGTGCGCCGCGTCCGTGTGGGAGTGAGAGAGAGAGAGAGAGAGAGAGAGAGAGAGAGAGGGAGAGAGAGAGGGAGAAGGGAAAGAGATGGAATGGCCGGAAAGGCAGCAAGTATGAGCTGCAGACGCACCAAATGTCTGGAGTTACCTTGGTGAAGGGGAGATGTGCCCGAGAGGGCGGAGGAGGGGTGCGGGGGTGTCTGACGGGGAGGCAGATAGATGAAGAGAGGAGAGATGGCCGCTTTGGTGCAGACATTCCAGACAGCCTTGGATGTTTCCCACCTGAGCAGGAGGTGACGCTCCTGCCAGGTGGAGGACAGAAAGAAACCCTGGGGATGGAATCCCCCAAATTAATATCCTTAGCAAATATTGATTTCCACCTCTTCATCATGTCATCGATTAAACTCCAAGTCCGATCGTGCCCCCCTCCCCCTCCACACACACTTGCCCATTATCCCCTTCCTTCCCCCTGAAAGGCTGCAGTCCCCAGGGTCCCTCTTAATCTGCCCCAGACCTTGGATTAGGGATTAGGAGTAGTGAGAGCTTCAGGCTGCTGGACTGGCTGTTGCATACGCGTTCAAGGAATCGGTGATTAAACTGACAGAGATACTGAGGCTGCGGAAGCTGCTCGGCTCTGCAGCTGCCGATCATTAATCATCAAATGTCAACGCACCAATTTGGACCTAGTGGTGGGGATCTTCTGTCTGGGGTCAAAGCAAGAGACAAGTTAAAGCAGGAGTCACCAAAATGGGACATAAACAAGGTTAAATTCTTCTTTCCGGCCATCTGATGTTTATGCTCGTACCAACATGGCCATGAAACTTCTGGAAGAGGCAGAAGATTTGATGCTAAGGGGACATATCGGCAGTCACGTTGATTTATGGACAGAGCCCTCTGAGACAATACATGGACATGAATGAGGCATCATTCATCCATTAAATATGCTAATATATTTATGCACACGTTCACAGTTTGTTTACCTTTTCTAGTCAAACGCTGCCATACGAATTACTGCGCACATTTAGTCCCTGGCTGGCAGAAAAAGAGTCCAAGCATTTTACAGGATCAAGTCAGGAAACATCTACAGAGAAAGTTTTGATCTTGATTGAATCACTAAATGGGATTGTGAAGCGGAATAATCAAACAAATAGAAAAGTATTTGAGGTGAGGCTGCTGCACAATATGGACTTTTCCCCTGGAAGTCAGAGCGGAATATCCTGTAACAGATGGGCCGCCGACACTCAGACCTCCACTTCCACCACACAGTTTGTGTCGGCTGCAGATTGATCCTCCGTCATAATCCCTCTATCAGGCCTGCTCTGGAAGCGGATGATGCTTTTCCCAGATTGTGTATGTTACATAAATCCAGGTGCGCCTGACTTTTTTTTTTTTCAGGGTGTTTTGACTCTCAGATCTCCTTAATCCAATCAGAGGTAGCCACACCCCCTTTAGCCAGTCACTGTTCTCTCTTGTCCCCATCTAGCTGGGGGCTTCTCCATTTGTCTGGAAACATCATCAGATCCAAGCTTCTAGAGTCTCTTCAAGGATTCACCTCACACGTTACCTCCCCAGTGGAGGGTGGGGGATTCACACTACATTCTTATGAGATTACCCTTCAGAAAAATGGCCACTTCATCCTTACAACACTGATGTGGTGTTCCCAGGATCATTTCGGAAACGCAACTTTTACGCTCTCTCTCTCGCTTTCTGCCGTTGCCCTGCAGCGAGTTTCTACTTTTCATGGTCTATTTTATGCTCTTCCTCAGGGAGCCCCGGTCTGAGGCAGCTTTCACCGTCCATCACTTCTCAGCGTTAAAATGCAAAACTGTTTTCGTATGGACTAGGTTGGTGGAACGGAAAACGCTTGGCACATATTACAGGACGAATCCAGACAAAATCAGCAGCAATTACTTCACTCCGCATGCAGCAACAAACAGAGCAGATGTATCAGCGAAAACAAAGCCACGTGCGTCTGTCTACCCCGATCCAACCTTGATGTGTCAATCAGCAAGTTATTAGGTAGGTTATTGGTTTGGTGGAGTGAACCATCACCGAACATTCCAAAGAATCCAAAACAGGACACAGGAACTTTGGGGTATTTGCTCCTTGGACCAAATGTTTGAAGTCTTGATTCCTCAAAGTTCTGGATGTCTTAAATTATCCATATCGCATATTTAATGAAGTCTGCTAAAGAGAGCCGTCAAAATTAATTCCTTTGTAGCCTTTATTCCTCTAAACACACAAAATGAAGTATTTGCATAAAGTGAGGAGGCTGGAGGTCTGTGGCAGGTTTTGTGTTGGTGGGGGTGTTGGCAGGGGTGGGGGGAGGCGGCTGGAGGAGATCAGCAGAGCAGAGACTTAAAATCAGAGAAAATACAAAAAAAAAAAAGAGGAAAGAGGTAGATCCTAGCCTGGGGCGTAAGCACAGAAGTGTTGTGGGGTGTTCAACGAGGATTCCCAGGAGTAATCAAACGGGAACACACCTTTTTTTAACCTTCCATTTTCTTCCTTTGTTGCATTTTTTTTTTTTTTTTACTCAGTGGACACAGAAATAAGTCTCAGTAACATGCGTTGATCATGCAACAGTGGCCGTCTCATACCAGCCTTCGCTGAGCGTGACAGGTGCGATGCTTTAGTGCAGCCTGTATTATTCATTTCTGTGCTATTGATCAAAGGGTTAAGGTTGGCTGTCAGTGATCTTAAGGATCCGCGCCCGGGATGCAA
>CAAE01015022.1:897093-909305 GCA_000180735.1 Tetraodon nigroviridis | reverse complement strand
CCCACCCCAGATCACCCTAACAGCCATCAGCCAAAAGCCCGTCAGAGTAGGCATGTTATCTCGGAGGCTTAACGCCAAGTCGATACAACTCCACCACCCTCTCTTACACCTCACGTTCCAGGGAACATGCATATCTAGTCTCTGCTGTCAAACTTTTAGCACCTGCTATTTTGCTTTGGTCCCTTATGTCAATGCCTCCAGTGTTCCATGAGGATGAGCTGGGAGAAGTAGGTCAACAAAGGTCAATGTTAAAGTGGGGATAAGGGTGAGACTCAGGCCACTGAACTGAACTCCCGTCCACTTTTGGCATGGCGGCTTTGTTTTTTCATCCCAGTGACGACAGAGTGAGGGAAAGCAAAAAAAAAAAAAAAAAAAAAAACCACGAGTAAATGTGTAAAAAAGCAATTCGATGATCTTCTCACTCAGAAAAAAATAATCTGTTAAATTTTTCAGTAAGACCCCCCCACGCACACATGATATTAAACTTAGAATTTAGACAGACGTCAGTGCTTTACTAAAATTGCCAATATTAACATGTAGGGAGTTTTAAATAAGTAAGACTTCACGGTACCTTAAAAAGCATCTTTTATCTTTCCCAATATGGCCCCAGTGACTCTTTTTATTATGCTGTAATCCAAAAATCATGTTATGATGTTCCTGCAAATGAAATGCAGTGAGAGCTGGTTTCAATCCTATTTCGCTGAATGCACTCACTATACCTTAGTTGTCTAAGATTTGCCTTAACACAGTGGATTATCCTAGACCCCTGAAAACCAGCGGCTCACCAAAGCGCTGGGCTCACATATCCCCGGATACATGCCTGCAATAATCCATCTCAGAGCACGCGGTCGACACGCTTACACATACGTGCATGTCGCAGCATGCTTACGCGGAGACTTATGGATTGAAATGAATATGGCTTCGTGCAATCTTTGCCTATTTTCTGGGATTCAAATGCATTGCAGATAGACAGAAATCCCTTGGGCCTCAATGACTGGCTGCAGATGTTAAAAAAGGAAGAAAAAAAATCTGGTTTTATTATCATTTCATCTACTGGGGTAACATCTGTCCTAGATGGACACCAAACATGAATACACACTACTACATATGCATATTTTAATGTGCTTTGAGCAAGGCTAATAAAAATAATGGGAAAACGGTGTGTTTTTGCGGTTTTGTACAGACTTGGCACGTTTGGTATCATCCAGTTAAGGCAAACTTGCTGTTTAAATGAAAAATAGGTTGAGGAGCCAAGATAAAATAACTGATGGAAGCAATTGGCACACAAATGGAAATTCATGAAAGCTGTCACCTGTGTATCTTTGAAGACAGCCGCTTGTCTGTAACATAATCTTTCCCCATGTAGAGGCTACTGCCTCAGCAATCACCCCGCACTGGAAAATATACCGAGGGACATCTTTGATAAAGCTGTGAAATAAATTCTTTCCAATAAAAATGTTCTTGAGGATGATGATTTGCGGAGGAGCGCGGCACAGACACGGCGCGCACTCCACTTGATTTTTTTTTCTCCAGCTCCCCTCCCTCCAGGGGTCTTGGTTGCGGGGATCTCTAATGAGACTTGCGTTATTAATCCTTGCAATGGGGTACATGAATTCACCGCAGAGCAAAGGCTCGTGCGGCCACCTTGGCTCGTAAAACCTGGAATGCGCTCCTTTCATGTGCTCTGTTGATGATCTACTCTGACAACAATATGGTAAAACTTCCCTTCCCCTGTTGTGCCTGCCCTGGCTCGGGGCCAAAGAGGGTCATCTCAGACACACTTGGACTTTTATAGGCGGTCAAGAAACATGCTGACAGGTCACACGCGGGAGCTCCTTTATGAGTCGGGCTTAAACGTCTACCTCATTTGGATTCAGTTTACTTATAGGTGGCCTATAAATCACATTTATTTTGTTTTCTTTCTTTCGAATTGCAACTCACTTTTTGGGGGTCGTTTGGAAAAACCAACATCTTTTCCAGCACAGACTTTAAAACGAAAGCATTAAGTTTATTTTAGCAACGTTTCCACCCAATGGGCTTGTAATCGTCTGTGAAGCACAGCTGTAAATGAAGAATGATCTATATCTCCGTGCGGCTGCAAATGCGGAGGCCCAAATTCTGCGGGAGGCTCGAGAGTCGCAGAGTTTATTACACGCTCCTCCGATAAACTGCTTCTGAGAGGTTTGTGGATCAACCAACAGAAAGATAACATGGAGAGTTGTGTGAGCAAGATGAGGTGTTGAGAGTTCAGGTGTGAAGTTATCAACTTTGTTAGAAATCAAATGTAGGGAGAGAGATGTTTAATTCTGACTCAAAGGCCCGTGACATTCAGGTCAGTGTGCATCTATACGTATTAATTTGGACTTTTTGACTTACTCATATCTCATATTTAGGTCAAACCTTTCGGATTCTCGAAGACGTTCCTTCGAAGCAGTAGCTTGTCCCGATTTAGCAAAAATCTAATTTATGTCACAAAACACCAAACTGCTTTGTTAAAGTGTTCTCTCTCTCTGTCTCGCTCTTTGTTTTTTTTTACATTGCTCAGAGGATTCCGTGCGTCGGGTGAAAAGATGCTTTTTGACATTTTTGCGAATCTCTGTTGAGAGACGGGTTTGAACGAAGAATAAAAACCAGTTTTGAGTCATAAGAGAAAAAGCTCATCAGACGTTTGATGCTGCCGTCTCTGAGCAGTAGTCTGGGAAGGGTTTTGCTCTTGATTGACAGATTGTGTGCCGTGTGCATGTAGCTCCGGTTCCCTGATGGCACAATAGCCAGCTTCTCCATCCCATTTATGACACAAGGCAATCTGCCTCCAGCCGAGCTTCTCCCTCAGCTTTTCACAGATTTGTATCCCCATTTTCCCCAAATTCATCTCACCCTTACTCCCCCTCCAGCTTACTTTAAGACACACGTGGCCCTGCTGCCCACACACACACACACACACACACACACACCGGCAGGGGTGCACAGAGATGCAAACACAGACGCAAACTGAGCTCACTGCAGTTGAAGATGATGCAAAGTGAGATCCGCGCGCAAAAGTGCGAGTTAACGGTCTGTCCACAGTTACTTTAAAATAACCAACGACGGGGAAGTTGCACACTTTACAAAAGATCGTGACAAATTCTGGTCACTAGAGAGCGCTGTCCTGTCACCAACCGATGAGAAATCCCTGTAAATGACGTTCGTGAGCAATAAAAGCAATATAAATTTAAGCAACATAGATATATCTATAGATATATCTATAGATATATCTATAGATATACATAGATATATATCTGTGTATATCTATATATATATCCTCTTTTTCCCTTTTTCTTTCTTATTACTTAGGGACATTTGCAAAATTGTTTTGATCTACGCATCTGTGTTTAGTTTAATTCATTCACTCATTCATTCTCTAAGGCTGAATTTCAATAGGAATATTCTAAACCTTTCTTTGTCGTGACTTTTATCACGTCTCATTCGTGATCAATAAGAAACCTGCCTCTTTAACTCATCGAAAAGTGCATTTTGATTTATTTTTTAAAACCACCGTCTGGAAATTTTTAATGACAAAAAAAAAAAAAACCATGCGTGCTAAAACTTTAAACAAATGTCCCTTTTTCTCTCCTTCTTTATTTATTTTTTTTATTTAAAAAAAGGGTTTGTCCTTTGTTTTTTTTTTATTATTTAATTTATTTCTTTTTGGTTTGCGGTGGTGAATTTGAATGCGAATCCTGAAAAGTGGAAGCAGACGGCGGCCAATTATCCTAAACCAGGTGCACTTGTGACTCTTTCAGGGCTCTGCTGCTGCTGCTGTTTGGAAGGAGCGCGGCTGAAGGAGCAGAAGGTAGGACTCCTTCTCTTTGCGCATCACCCAGGACGGCTTTTCACCTTTTGAAAAAGTGACTCAAATAACTAACACGTCTCAAAAACGGTAATCTTCCTTTTTGTACCCTGGAGTCGACCAGTGAAAGCATAGGCTGCAACTTTACGCGTGAGAACAGACCGTGCGTGGACATTTTGCGTCTTTGGACGTGTTGATTAAAATAAACCAAACGCGAGAGCGACCGGTACCCTTGCGTCTCCCTAAAAATGGTTCATATTTTGACCATCTCTTTTGAACCAACACTGATGTGCTCCGCGTTGATCTTTAAAAGCAGAATCTGGATGACAACCATGACAAACTGTCCCTTGATGTTATTTCCGACAGACGTTTTCTAATTGAATTAAAGTAAAGCGACCATTGGCTGCGGCGCGTTTTGCGCCCCCGCATGTCTCCCACGAAGCTCCTCCCCTTTATTCCCTGCCATCACTTGGGCGTGTGGAGAAGTCAACATCTTATAAGAACCGCGGAATGCTTAATGTTCAGCCCATAATCCGTTCTGAACCCCTGAAGGTGAGGAGATCGTCTTTCCGTCGTGCGTAAAGGAGGAAGGCGTGCGGGGACTGAAACGCGCAGGTCTCCTCGTTTACTGCCGCGACTTTAAGTCTCCTGGACTCTTGAAATTGAATTATTGCAAGTTTAAAATGCAGTTAGAGAACATCATCCCCAACGCCAGCATCAATCTACCCAAGACCTTCTATAATCTCTCCACGTCGAACAGTGCCAACACCAGCCCGAGGGCGCCGTCGCAGCTCGAATATCAAGAACTCGACCGAACAGAATCAGAGGCCGGCAGCGCGTCCAAGAAGTATCTGAGCGGGGTGGGGAACGGGATGCTGGGCGAAGGAGAGGGGGAGAGCTTCTCCAAATCCGTGCCCGATGCTCGGAAGGGCTCCCCGATGCTCGGAGAGGACGAGTTGACGAGCGGCCGTCGTTACACCATCGACGAACTTGGCTCGGACAGATACTTCATCTCGTCGTCCCAGGCAGGTTCCGAGATGGCGAGCCCCTGTTCTCTCTTCCCCTACACAGGACAAACCGGCTCCGTGTACACCGGCTCCGGCAGCTCCAGATACCCGGCCTCACTTCATTACGGATCCGTCCTTCCGCCAGCAGGCTTCACCTCGTCGGGCGTGTGCACCGGCCGGAGCCAGTTTGGCAGCGGAGGGTACCAGTTCAGCCAGGGCCCGGGCTGTTTGTACCCCTCTTACCCCGGGACGGGGACCGGTATCGGCTCCATGGCTCTGCCGGGATCTGCCGCCGGAGCCAGAGCGCAGGTCTATCTGTGCAACCGGCCTCTTTGGCTCAAATTCCACCGGCATCAGACCGAAATGATCATCACCAAACAGGGCAGGTAAGCGGATTCCAAAGGCCCTCTCCGTCATCCATGCTCAGAATTTTAATATTTCGCGTTAATTTGAAAGATTCGTTTTTTTTTTTCCCGCTCGATGAGACCAAGTTTTACAAGTTACAATTTTGTAGCGCAATTAAACACTTTTACTGAACTCATTTTGAACGAAAATGTAGCTCCAAAACGAAAGTTTTTGGGGGGGATTTTTTTTTTTTGTATTTGGGTTTGGAAATTAAAGCTAGAGTTTGCTATCGGTTATCGTTTTATACACGTGACTCGTTGTGCCGAAATCCAACTTTAAAAAAAAAATTAAAAAAAATCCCAAACTTCCAAGAATCTCTCGTTTCTATCTTTCTAAAAAAAGAGGGTTTTTCTTCCTCCAGGCGAATGTTCCCGTTCCTCAGTTTCAACATCACTGGACTTAACCTCACGGCTCATTACAACGTGTTCGTGGAGGTGGTTCTGGCCGACCCGAACCACTGGCGCTTCCAGGGAGGGAAGTGGGTCACCTGTGGAAAAGCGGACAATAACATGCAAGGTGAGCCCCCTCAGATCAGGATTTAATTCATTTAAAAAAACGCTTACAAAAAAGGAAATGGATAGTGCACCGCGGGGCCGGTTTCATTTTTTCAAGAGGCCAATTTAAATACAAATGGTAATATATTTATATATATCAAATTTTCTAATTACGTTTAGGGAAAAAAAATGAAGTTTTGAAATGGAATTTATTTTGTTCAGTTCCAAATAGAATAGAAAGCACTGATTCATTTGGAGACAGAAAAGAGCCTGCCTGTGAAAGGGCTGTTTGTTCTGTTAAATTAGCAGAATGAATACGATCAGCTTCTTGAATTGGGAGAAATTATTATAAAAACAATTTCATCATTTAAAATGTTTTCAGATTTTTCATTTTTATGAATTTATTTACATTTATTCACAAATGTTATTGAAAAAAATGGAACTTCAGAAAGTAGTGGCTTTAATTATGTCAACTAAAATACACTAATTTTAGCTGATCATTTATCAGGCTTAGGAAATAATTTGTATACAACTATTTAACTGCTCTATCTAAATTGTCTTTTTTTCTATTTCAGGTAATAAAATGTATGTTCACCCAGAATCTCCCAACACCGGTGCTCACTGGATGAGGCAGGAAATCTCATTTAGCAAGTTGAAGCTGACCAACAATAAAGGGGCGAACAACAACAACACACAGGTTCCACTGAATTTTATTCTTTTGTCACACTTGTAACAATTTTTGTCACACTCTTAACAATTTTTTGCTCCAAAAAATGTATTCATTTTAAATGATCACAATAGGCCTGGTTTTTTTTTTTTTGTTTGTTTGGTTTTTTTAATTGCGCCCAATATCCTGTTTTGACAAGTGCGAGGCGCTCATCACAGCCCTCCTTTGCAGATGATCGTCTTGCAGTCGCTTCATAAATACCAGCCGCGGTTGCACATTGTGGAGGTGACGGAGGACGGTGTGGAGGACATGAGCAACGAAGCCAGAACTCAGACTTTCACCTTTCCAGAGAATCAATTTATAGCTGTCACCGCTTACCAAAACACAGACGTGAGTGTTTCAGTTGCAGTTTGAGGGTGTATTAAACACTTCTGATCCACTGTTATTTGACACCACTCGCTCGTCTGTAATTTGACCTTTATCACTCTTTGATTCTTAACGTGGGATTTTGTTTTTGGTTTTTTTTTTTTTTTCCTCAGATCACACAGCTGAAGATTGATCACAACCCATTTGCCAAAGGGTTCCGGGACAATTATGACTCGTAAGTGGAATGGTGAACTTTGTGGATGCATGTCATTATTAATAATATTATTATATATATCTATTTTTTAAATTAAACTAATTGTGATTATTTGTTGAACAGGATGTACACGGCTCCAGAAAGCGACCGGTTGACCCCCTCGCCTACAGATTCTCCCCGCTCCACGCAGATCGTGCCTGGGGCTCGTTATAGTATGCAGCCCTTCTTCCAGGACCAGTTTGTCAACAACCTGCCTCAGAACCGCTTCTACACCAGCGAGCGGGCTGTACCACAAACCAACAGCCTGCTGTCCCCGCAGAGCGAGGACGCCAGCGCTGCCGCATCTGCCCAGCGCTGGTTCGTGCCCCCCGTCCAGCAGCCGGGCTCCAACAAGTTGGATCTGTCCTACGAAAACGACTATTCTGCCAGCAGCCTGCTGTCCTACAGCATTAAGCCCTTGTCCCTGCAAACGTCCCACGCCCTCGGCTACTACCCAGACACGGCCTTTGCCTCCATGGCTGCGGGATGGGGCACCAGAGGCTCGTACCAGCGCAAGATGACCACGGGCCTGCCTTGGTCCCCTCGCCCAAGCCCCCCGGCTTTTTCCGAGGACCAGCTGGGTATTCCAAAAGACAAGATGCCAGAGGAGAGTGTACCTCCAGCTTCAACCTGGATCGAGACATCTCAGTCGCTGAAATCGGTGGACTCTACTGACTCTGGGGTGTACTCCATGGTTTGCAAGAGGCGCAGGATGTCTCCTGGGGGCTCGAGCACAGAGAACTCCCCAACCATTAAGTGTGAGGACTTGACAACGGACGAATACAAGGACAACCCAAAAGGCATGGGTTATTATGCATTCTACACAAGCCCCTAAGACTATTTATTGAAACTAAATATAATTCTTTTGAGTGCTCTCCGTTCCATCTTAATGTCTCTCTTCTCTTTTCTCTAAAGGTGCCAAAGCTTAGTGTTCCCCCAAGCAAGCTGCACAAGGTTATTTTCCCAGGCCTGCCCCTCTCACATACCCGAACAGAAAAATGCCTAGTGGTTGTTTTGTTTTTGTTTTTGTTTTTTTCTTTAAAAAGTCCCCTTTTGCTTTATTTTTCCAGCATTTCTTTTGGAATTCTTTTTTTACGAATGTGATTTTTTGCCCCCTCTCCCTGCGTATTTAAAACTTTGGTTGTACAGTATTTGTGCACTTTAGAATGTGATGTATCTTATACAAATTGTCTTCATGGAGGTGTTATTAAGTGGATGAAAATAAAACAGATTTTGAAAAAGCACGGCAAAAGTCTGAATTTTACTCACATTAAATATGTCTAAAATGAAGATCTATGCAAAAAAAATATAGTAAAATTAAATTAACCAGTGCAGGCATTATCAGTGGGGACACTAAAAATATGATCTTTAGAATTGTGCATTTTTAAAAATAAGCAAACAGCAACCGGGTAGATTGGCACTAATAATTGCTGTATGAAAAAGACGGTACACAGCATGACGCAAATTATGCATTGCATTAAAATTAGGAAAGTGTATTTTAATTTAATTCTGTCATTGTGATTCTCCAGAATGCATGTTGTATTTTTATTTAGTGCGAAAACTAAAGATGCATAAAATCAATGGCGTCCTAACCCTCAAAGTAACCACTGATGGGCGATTGCTAAATGAGCAAAAGAGCCAAGCAGGCCTTGTCAAGCAACAATTAAAAGTTAACACCACAACCAGTAATTCAAGCGAGCGAAGTGTGATTTAAACATGACATTTGTGCACAACACAAACGCCAATTAAAAAAAAAAAACAACACACCGAAGCATAAAGTCCTACTATTTCCTCTGCTGTTGCCATGGTGTTTTCACACCTTCCGTCATTTACCTAAGTACTGCAAGTGCATGCACACACAAAATGAGATCAGGTGAATAAACAAACTATCCAACAGAGGGCACAGCACAGCCCAACACATCTACTAATATCACGTGACTTCAGTCTTTCCAAAAGTGGATTAGAAGATGAAATCACCGAAAGAGAATATTCACACGCATACACTTGGCTCGTGTTCACAGCACCTGTTTCCCTATGCAAAAAATACTTCAGATCCTCCCCCATAAGGCCTCCAATTTGAATTGATTTACATACTCAAATTCTAATTAATTCTGTTGTCAGACTCCTCGAGAAAGTGAGGAGCCTGACTAACTCCAATTAACACCTCCTAACAAGGTAGGGAGCTCAATTGCTGTGGCCTCTCAGGGAAGCTGTAAGAAAAAAGCCCCTCGGTTGGTTCAAGTCTGGAGAGCAGAAATGTTTTCACTTGCACGTGTCAGCAAATTTCGTGGCATCTGATGATGTTTTCCTTCTTCTTTTTCGTGTCACCGCATCCTCTGCTCGCGAGGTGTCGAGCAGCTGTCAGCATTCCACCAACTGCAGAAACTGCCGCCATGAAGTTGTCACATTCTCTGGAAAGTATTATTATTGCTAGGATTTTTCTTTTTCGCATTTTTGTTCAAAAAAATTATTTTTTTTTAAAAAAATTACATAAAATTGACATATATAATGTGTTCACTGCACGCCAAAATTGTTACCAGGCGGAACACGCGCGTCAATAGTGCAGTCAGCGCATCGGCGGCATCGTCTCAGAGGCACCCTGACGTCCATCTTGTTTCCGAACTTCAAATATAAAAGACACTCCATGTTAACTCCGAAACCAAGCAACAAGTCGATAGGTGGTGTTTTCCTCAGCCATTCATGCAAGAAGTACAGCAATCAATAGACAGCAATATCGCATGCTGCCGCATATTCAGAGCATGTTGACATAAAGGAGATATGCGCTTTGGGATAACCTGAACAACAGCGCGCTGCTGCCGGTTTATCCGAGATTTGCCGTTCAGGTCACCTCTGAAGCGCCAGTTTGTTGTTTTTGTTTTTCTCGGGAAAACTTTAGCAGATGTCCTCGGGCTCCGTGTGCCGAGAGCTGATGTGAGGAAGAGCGGGGAGACGATGGAGACGTCCCAAAGAGGGCTGACATCCAACCCCAGATGAAATCCCGAGGCCGTTTCTTCACCTTCAGTCAAACACCATTACTGCTCTCGCTGACTAAACGCAGCTTCGGGCGAGCGTGTGTGGCCGGGGCAAGATTTTTTCTTTTTTTTTTTTTCGAAGCCTCTTTTGAAAAGAACCTACGCATGAGAAATGCGATTAGGTTCTCTCTTCACGCTATACTTCCTCTGAAAATACGTTGATAAATGTCACCGCCGCTAAAAAGATGATCAGGCCTGTTAAAATGACGGTTGAATTCTTCCTCGGGGAGTTTCTTCTGCTCAGTCTGTCATTTGTAATTGCGATCTAGTTAATTACGTTTATCTTATAAGGATTTTCCGTGTGTCAGATCCTGTATTTGTAACCATATTTGAAAGGTTATTTTGTGGCAAAAAAAAAAAAAAGTGAAAGCAGCAACCAGGTTTTTTAAAATACAGCATCAATGTGTGTGTTCGTAACCAGAGGTCATTGACCTCCCCCACAAAAGATGGACTTTGTTATCGCTGAGCAAAAGTGGTTTATTTACTCCTAAGTGCCTTTAATTGAACCGGGTTGATTGGCACTTGAGGGTTTCGGTGTTATACTCACAGTGGTGTGAGATGAATCTCAGGTTAGCAAGGCCATAACGGTTTGGAGAAGGGTGTGGAGTGCTGGCAGAGAGCACAGAGGTGAGAGGAAACCGGCTCAGAAGGGCCTCGTGCCGGTGCCCTCAGAGGGCATGTGCAGCGACCAGACCGGGTCTAGACTCACTGGTGCACAGATAATGCTGAAGCTAGTATCCCGCAGCTAAGCTGCACTTAACAGCACATTGATTTCAAACCCCGTCCTCTCCGGAGGGCGCCGAAGCGCACCTCAACAGGCCAGTTCCTCCCTCATCGGACCACCCCGACCATTTACCCTCTTTACCAACCACCCCTCCCAGTCATCTGACCCAGCGTAGGCCTGATTTCGGTTACACCGTGCTGGTCACCAGCCTCTGCTCCTGTCATCCCCAGGGCGTCCCAGAGGTCCAGAGAAGGATTCAGGGGCGGTGAAGCTCCCACAAGACCCCGGTCTTGAGAGCGTTGTTTCGGACGGGGCATGCTGAGGCAGCCAAGCGGAAAAGATCCGTGGTTAAAATCAATGCATCGGCACTTTGATGGAGCGCTTCAACAGATTTGGGAATTCCACATTCTCTTTTTTTCCTCTCCTGGCACCATTGCAAAACATCACCGCCAAAGAAAAAAAAAAAAAAAACAACCTCAGGGACAGAAAAGAGGGACTCTTGATTTCTACAGCTTCAGGGACAAAACACGATCAATCATGTCAATCATCACCCATCGGCTGCCTGTGACACGGCAAACGCCTCCATCTGCAGCATCTCAAAGGAAAAAGACCGTCTCCCCACCTTCACGTCGACGTTCCCCCCCCCCCCCCCACCCAGTTTATTTAGAGGTCGGAAAAAACAAAAGGAATCAAACAAAATCTATATTTCTTTACATGTACAGTGTGTTTGGGTGCAAATGAGGCTTCTTCCACTGCAAAACAAACACAGAAAGACAAAACTTTCTATCTTCGCCACACCTTGCAGATCCATCGGTGCTTATTTCACTTGTCTAAATTCTGACTCATCTCCCAGCTGCATCATACACACCCGTACTGGAGGAGCGGTGCACTCGTCTTTGTGTGTTAATGGGCTCTCAGCATCTTTAAGACTCAGGGTACAATTAAGAGGTGAGAGTTTGCTCCGCCACCTAACAGTTCTATTTCTGAGCTGCTGTGTGATTTAGCAGAAGCTGATGGGCAGGTGAAGAATACAATCTATCTTAAGACAGCCGACGATGAACTCATCCGAAAACAGAACCGCACTTTCTTTGTGGCAAACTTACTTATAGCGCCATCAAAATTGGGTCTTAGTAATGTGAATGCATCTCATTAGGACCTATTATCATTATCATTATTATTGTCTTTATTATTAATACGATTAGTTTGATGATGTGACAGGCAGTAAGACTGTATGACATAATCAAACTACTGTCCTTTATCGTTTAAATGGAAATAATTAGGACTGAAGTTGCAATAAATAATATATATATTTCTATCTATCTATCTATCTGTCTGTCTATCTATCTATCTATCTGTCTGTCTATCTATCTGTCTATCTATCTGTCTATCTATCTATCTATCTATCTATCTATCTATCTATCTGTCTGTCTGTCTT
>CAAE01015022.1:848587-872336 GCA_000180735.1 Tetraodon nigroviridis | reverse complement strand
ATAGTTTTTTCTAAAGATGACTCTACATGAGCGCTAACATTGATTTTTAGTTGAATTTAAGTAATAAATCCTAATTTGACTATAAAAACGTTGCCGTTGTAAGAAGAGATGTGGTTTATCTTTTTTTCAGGATTTTCGGAGGGCTGGTCCTTGATGTCAAACGGAAATTACCATTCTACTGGAGTGACTTGAGGGACTCTCTCAGTCTGCAGTGTCTCGCTTCCATCCTGTTTCTTTATTGCGCCTGCATGTCTCCTGTCATCACTTTTGGAGGTCTGCTTGGAGAGGCAACAAAAGGCAATATAGTGAGTCTCAAAGATTGGCCCTTAGTTACTATTTGTGTTTTTTATTAATTTATTTTATTAATTTTATGTATAGTTTTTTTATTTTTTATCCATATCATTTATTATTTAACACTACTGTTTTTACTGCAACATTTTATTTAGGATTTAGTGCTATATAAAAAAATTGCATGTGACTGACAGATGCGTTCTGTGATTGAGTTAGACAGGTGTAGTTGGAAAACCAACACCGCAGCTTTGCCCGGTCAATACTGCACAGAATCCAGTCACAAAAGAATTGCATCACTAGTTGGCACATACGCTAGTTTAATTTTGTACTATAAAAAGTTGACCTTGTTTTTCTGTCAAAAGTTTAAATGCAAGTTTAAATGTATTTTTTTAGCGCCTAAAGATACTATTGTTTTTCTGCCTTTTTTTACTGTCTTATGTTACAAACACTGCAAGCTATTCTATTTTCTGCTCCTTTTTATTGCTTTCATCTGATGTCCCTGTCCTTAACTTGGGACTATCCTGTGTGTGAGCTGAGTAAACTGAGTAGGACGGGGCCATAAAAAAGTAATATTTTTTAGACATCAGCAGGGTAGAGTTTGTCTGGGCTCTGTGACGCAGTCCTGAATGCTTTTTTTAATAATACAATATCCCGGTGGCTTCCACTTTGCCTCCCTTTTTTTCCTTCAGTCTTTCCCTCTCTTTTGTGTGTTGTAATTACCTTCATCAGCCCTCACTCCTTCCCTCTCACATGTCTACAGAGTGCTATAGAGTCTCTCTTCGGAGCGTCGCTTACAGGAGTGGCATACTCGCTCTTTGCAGGCCAACCCCTCACTATTCTTGGCAGCACAGGTCCTGTTTTAGTGTTCGAGAAGATCCTCTTCAAGTTCTGCAAGTATGTTTATGTTAGTGTAGCTTTGTCATTATGTAATAAACACAGTAGAAATGTTATTAAAATGAAAAAGTAGTTTTTATGGTAACAAATCATTCCACACGATCTCTTTTGCCAGTGATTACAGCCTCTCCTACCTATCGCTGCGAACCAGCATTGGCCTTTGGACAGCCTTCCTGTGTTTGGTTCTGGTGGCGACCGATGCTAGCTCTTTGGTCTGCTATATCACCCGTTTCACGGAAGAGGCCTTTGCCGCGCTCATCTGCATCATTTTCATCTACGAGGCTCTGGAGAAGCTCTTTGATCTCGGAGAGCATTACCCTTGTGAACATGCACAATGATTTTGGACAACCTTCACCGTGTTATTCGGTGAGTACTAAGAAGTGATTTGAGTGTTACAATTTAAAGGTACAAAATGGATCAGAGCAGACTAGTAGCCTGGCTGCTGTCGTACATGCTTGAAGGAGCTGTACATAAAAGTCTGTGTAGAATAAGCACACTTGTCCAAATGGCCTCATTCTAATTGAAAGCTGGTACAACAACAGCCAGCAGGTTTTTGTGTAGAAAACACCATAAAGCTTATTTATTGTACCGTACATAACAAATAAAAAGCTGAAATTCAGTTTGGTACCTTGTGTTTCCCACTGTTGAACTACATTATGGAGATTTGCTGTATTAGGTGCCGGAAGGTTATACAAAATTGTACACCTAAATCATCCTAATCAATTTCATTTGTTCTCTTGTCTACAGGTGTCAGTGTTCTCCACCAGCCAACGTCACAAATGAACTCATTGAAATGTGGAACAAGTCAGGGTACACTCCTGACTCCATCCCCTGGAACAGCCTCAGTGTTTCGGTGAGATTTGCAAACAGTGATCCCTGATCTAATATGTGCAACGTGCTCCCCGACTCGAGTGTGTTATGTGTAAAGTGAACAAGATCACGAGTCACTGACCTCATTCTCCTTTTCCTCTAGATGTGCACAAATCTTAAAGGGGAATTTCTGGGTCCTGCTTGTGGCCATCACGGGCCCTACATCCCAGATGTTCTTTTCTGGTCCATCATTCTCTTCTTCACCACTTTCTTCTTGTCCGCCTTTCTAAAACAGTTCAAGACACGGAGATACTTTCCTACTAAGGTGAGTTGTTTTTGAGATTCGCCGTGTACCCCTGCGATTGTTACCACTCTTAGCTTCCTGAGTCATAATGTCTTTTTAATAAAAAAAAATGTGAAAAGCAACACATTCTGAGCCAAATGTATACCACACCACATAACTGTTTACATTGTGTTGGTTATTAGTATGCAGGAGCAGACTTGTGTAAAGAAAGGCTCTGCCTGCGCCCACCCACACAGAACCCACAGCCTGTTATCACTGTGTGTTCTGTGGAGGCAGGTGCTGCTGTTGTCTGAATTGCTTTCACTGTTGACACAAATGTAATTATTACTGTGGTGAATCTCTGACAGTGACCCCAAAGAAAACACTGGCTGAGCTGAATTTAAGCCTGTTTCTGTTTTCCGTCAAGACTAAGTTGTGTTGTTACGACAAGTGTGCAGAAAGCTGCAATATATGACTAAACACACCTTTGTGTACTTTTGTAGGTACGATCAACCATCAGCGATTTTGCTGTCTTTATAACCATCATGATTATGGTGATGTTGGATTATCTAATGGGGATTCCCTCTCCTAAACTCAAAGTCCCTGATCGTTTTGAGGTAGTCACCTTTTTTTCTTTGTATTTCACTGTGCTCAAATGAGCTGACATCGACAAACATCACAGGGGGGAATAATATCACAAAAAATACAATGTTCTGCAAATTTTACTCTCCTACATGGCAGTAGTGTATAAAGAGACTGCACCACATTCATGTACGATTGTGTCTTTGCGCTGCAGCCGACGTCAAAGAACCGAGGGTGGCTGATTGACCCGCTGGGAGCAAACCCCTGGTGGACATTACCGATGGCAGCACTTCCTGCCCTGCTCTGCACCATCCTCATCTTTATGGACCAGCAGATCACTGCTGTCATCATCAATCGCAAAGAGCACAAGCTCAAGGTCAGACCTGCATGTATGTCTAACAGAGGCGTCCTTGAAATCTTATGCAACGTGTAATACTCCCTATTGTGCTATCCAGCAGGGCACACTCTGCGTCTAATAGCCCTCTTTAGTAGTGTTAAATGGCTTCATAAAATTTTAAATACAAAGCTATTGAGTCCACCAGAGATTCTTAAAATGTAATATTTGATTGTAAAACCACCTTCTATTTACATATGTTTTTGTAAAATTATATACTTTCAAATCGATCATGCTTCTTGTGACAAGAAGCACCTTTTTGGTTACATTCTGACGTTTTTGTTATTGTATTAGTAGCTTCCGCTGTCTGTCTGGAAGAGGTACATCTCTCTGTCTTGTTTTCTTGTGTGTCCTGCAGAAAGGGTGTGGCTATCATCTGGACCTGCTGGTTGTGGCGATCATGCTGGGCATTTGCTCAGTGATGGGTCTGCCGTGGTTCGTCGCCGCAACGGTCCTCTCCATCTCCCACGTTAACAGCCTGAAGTTGGAGTCTGGCTCCTCCGCTCCAGGAGCACAGCCTAGGTTCCTGGGCATTCGGGAACAACGGGTCACCGGACTCATGATCTTTGTCCTCATGGGTTGTTCTGTTTTCATGACCTCAGCGCTCAAGGTAAAAGTTGTAAAACCCACCGGGATAGTATTTAATTCAAACTGCAACGTGGACGTGCTTCTAAGGGGTTGTCTCTTTATAGTTTATCCCTATGCCAGTTCTGTATGGAGTCTTTCTTTACATGGGTGCCTCCTCGTTAAAAGGTATTCAGGTGAGTCTCCGCTGCTCTGAGGTATATTTTATTTTAACCAACCTTAAATCTTTTAAAGTGTCATTGTTTTCATAAACAATGAACTCGATTTTGTCTGTTGCTGAGGCTCCTCTCCTGTCGCGTCTGTAGTTTTTTGACAGAATCAAGCTTTTCGGCATGCCTTCCAAGCACCAGCCTGATCTGATCTACCTGCGCTATGTGCCACTGTGGAAGGTCCACATCTTCACCCTGGTGCAGCTCACCTGTTTGGTGCTGCTCTGGGTCATCAAGGCCTCGGCAGCAGCTGTAGTCTTTCCCATGATGGTACTGACCCCAACAACTGTTGGGCAATGGTTGCATTTTTACCCACCGTATATGTTGTACAGGGTCATGCTCAGGCAGAGTTGTTTAAATCAACAGTTTTTTTGTTCTTTTCAAAAATATTTGTGTGTTTTTTGCCATTTTATATTGGCTTTTTGTGATGTCGAAGCCTAAAAGTGTCATTGGCTACGTGTCCAGGTTCTGGCACTGGTGTTTGTGCGAAAGCTTCTCGACTTTTTCTTCACCAAGAAAGACCTGAGCTGGTTGGATGACTTGATGCCAGAGAGCAAGAAGAAGAAAGAGGATGACAAGAAAAAGAAAGAACGCGAAAAGCTGGTCAGTGATTCAGAGATTAGTGTAAGGAACGGGGTTATAAATCATATTGGAAAATGACTTCACGGTCACAAATGCTCTGCCTGAGGTGTAAGTTTTGAAATGACGTGTTTAATAATTAAATTGGTGAGTGTGTGGTACTTGACCACAGTGACTGCTGTTTTTCAGGAAGAAGAATCTAGACTGCAGGCGGAAGAGGAGATGGGGCTAAAGGCAACCTTTGAAGGCTCAAACCAGCTCAACATTCCGGTGAAAGCGCTCTCCGGGAGGTGAGTAGCGCAGCTGATAGAAGCACTCGGTGCTTTTTTGATCCATTAAAAGCAACTTACCAATCAAACGTAGAGAACCACAGTACATACAGTGGCATGGTCAAAACCTCTGTTAATGTGAACAATTAAACAAGTGGAAGTCGAAATAGCCTCTCTCTCTCTCTCACACACACACAGACACGCGTGTGTGTGTGTGTCATGTATTTGCTGGATATAAATGAGATGATTGTGACCACCGATGACTCCAACAGGCTGATCAGGGTCTGATACCTTGGTCCAATTCATTTCATGTTCCTGTCTCCTATTTTTTTAACAGGGTGCACTGATATCTTAATTTATTAAAGAGTTCTAACTGAATGTCTTTTTGAAATCGTTGTATTTTCCACTTGCTTAACTGTCCTTATTAACACATTAAATTTGGACCAGGGGGTGCCCCGGCCTGGTACAGCACGCCACTGTAAAGCTAATATTTTCTGGTTAGATTTATAGTTAGCAAGGTTATAATAAACACCTGAATGTGTTTTACAGCCCTAATTCAAATTTCCTTAACTACCAGATTATAATATGCCTTTGTTTAAAAAAAAAAAAAAGAAAAGATTTTCGTTCTTTTTTGTTGCTTGTATACCTTTTGCTGGTTTATGGTGCCACTGCAACTGTGTTAGTCAGCTGTGTGTCATTATGTCCACCTCGAACAGATCATACAGAATAGGACTAGTGACCAGCAAGCGTCCAGAGGAGGAAGAGGTAGCAGGGCTTTGTGACTGACGCTAAACATGTGACCATATAGCTGTTGTTCTTTCCTGACTCACTGATACTCTGACAGTTAGCGCATGGCCGCCATCGTCACCCCCTCGGCTACCGAAAAAAAAACCCAAATCGCTGCCTTCAAAACGCACTGCTTGTGTGAATTTATTTTGTTTCCTCTTTTTACTGTAAGGGCGAATTTTCTGCACCTTTGTCTGCTTGAAGCAGTCCTTCCTGTCCTTGTCTAACTAACATTGTGCTTCAAAATAAAAGCATGACAACTGTTGCCGCGTACGCCAAAGTGCCATTTCTTGCTGCATCAAACATATTGTGTCTGTGCCATGTGTCGTTGGCTTGGGGTCTTTGAATTGTAGATATGTTGCCTGTGTCCTATAATATATACTCACACACCTGGCCTCCCCGTTCCTCTTCATATTTTGGTCGTGTCTGCATATGTGTGTGTGTTTAATTTGCATTTTGGCATGCCGTTCTGAACCTTGTTGGTTGTTAATACCTCTGAAATGGCCAAAACTAGAGTGTGGAAAGCAGTGATTTCAAGCACCAAGCTCTCTGCCCCACATAAGCGCAGTGGAAGGCAGCTGTACGTTCTCCAGGAGTTGAATTCCCTCCTTCCAACAGTGTTATTTCATTCTTCATACATGAAACCATGTTCTTTCAGGAACTGTTAGGGTTTAATCCATGTAGGCTTTTTTAAAATTGTAGTGAAATACAGCATACAAAAATAGGTCTAGCGTGTTTTTGTCTGCATTAGCTAGCAACTGCAGCTCTCTGAGTGTCGACGGCAGTATTTTTGATACAGCCAGGGTTGGGCGGATAAACTCTTCTCTTGCATTGTGTTCCCACAGTGCATAACACGAAGTTGTGGTCACTTCCTCAATGACGCTAAAAAAGTGCTAATGCCGCAAAGGCCGCATGCTCTAAACGTCCGTTTCAAGCGCCTCGAAAAGCAGTGTGTTTGTTAGAAAAGAGGGAATGGCTTGGTCGCTGGCAGAAACGAGGACTGGTAGACTTCATCGGGTGGTCCCGTAGGCCAGAATTGCATTTCCAGAAACTCTTGTCTGTGTGTGCGCGCGTGTGTTTCCGTGACCTTTGCTGCTGCCGTGTGTGTGAGAATTGATTTCTATCACAGCTTGACTTCTTTGGGCATTTTGAAGAGAAACCCTCCACAATCCGCCAGCGGTTTCACCGCTCGCTTCGTCCCCTGGTGTGTTATTACACCGCCATTACGCCCAACCCTAATTGCCAAGCGTAATCTCTCATGCCTCTGACCTTTTTGAAAGATGGAGCCTAGCTGACACGTTTGTCCCGGTGCTGACGTGTGGTCAGATGTTGATTTCCTCTCCTGTCTTTTCCGGAACAGCCAGGAGAAGGTGGCCTGTGTTAGAGTGGACGTCGGTTCGGACACGTCGGGGGGCAGCTCGACTGCCGAGACCTTCCTCTAAAACGCAGGGAAGGTCTCCTCGCTCCCCTGAAACATCCCCGCGCGAAACTCCCCCCAGCTTAATGGGAAAAGGGGACAAGGAACATGGAACTAGAACAGCACAACTCACCTGTAAGTGAGCCCCTCCCAGGAACTGTGAGTTCTACTTCGTTTTAGCGGATGAAATGCGGATGAAATGATTCTGCTCTGAATTCCCACCGACGCTCACTGTTTAGGAATGCTCTTAATCTGGTGTTCACCATTAAAACCATAGATGCCAAAGGAACGCCCCTTCCCCCCACTCCGGGGATCAGACTGTGCGGATTGAGGGGATTTTTGTTACATTTAACCAACTACAAGTATGTTTTCATTTCGTTTTTACTGATGTTTTTTTTCGTTCGGCACTGTTTTATTTCGTGTTTGTTTGTTTGTTTGTTTGTTTGTTTTTTCTGCCGGAATATTTGACTTCACCAGCTTGGGAAACCGATTCGATGAAGAGCTTTCAGGTACCATCAGCACTCGCTGATGAGATTTCATTAAAGCTCGGCACAGAAAAAGAGACGTGCCAAAAGAGCGGTACAGCCAGGCAGCACTAGTACCGCAAATCTGCCGTCTTTGTAGAACGTTCTGGTGGATCCCCTGGGCTGTCTGCAGGGGAACACCCAGTATTGATACCGCTGCTCCAAATTTTGCTGTGTTGACTCACTGTAAACCTCACTATTCTCTATATGCTGTTAGACGAATATCGTGTACGTTTGTATCTGTGTGTACTGTGCTCTTGTCATCCGTGAAACCTATTTGAGAGGCCATATTAAGTCTGTACTTTACAGGAAGCACTTTGCCAGTAGACTTTCTTACCTGAAGTAGAATGTAGTGCATCACTAGGCGGTTTCTTCTCTCATCATCTGTAGATGTTGTTCGGACAAGTCAAAGCTCTCTGGAAAGTTCCAACCCCGGCCACAAGGCAAGCATAGTTGTCTACACCTGTTTTTATACTGTCTTTACTGTTATATCGTGTCTGGTGTAAAGATAATTGGGTATGACGGGATTCGCAAATGATTTTATGCAAAAAAAAAACAACAAAAAAACACATTTTTGTGGTGATGTAAAGATATTCTATGAAGTTCTTTTACGGCGTGCAGTCCTGTTTTAGCAATAACTCTCGTACTTTGCGGCATATGGACCCACGAGCCTAGCTAATGTTCAGGAACGAGTGAAGTGATTTAACCATCTTTCTGTGGCTCTGTCTGTGTGTCGCTATGGTAACTATACGGAAACTAGCTTACGTGCCTTGTTTAGGAAATTTACGTGCAAAGTCTCGTACTGTGTTTGGAAGACGTATACTCACACAGTTACTGTGGTACATAAATACCCGACGCAAACCATCATCGCTCTACAGCAGGGGTGGGCGACTATTTTGCCTGAAGGGCCACATTGGGTTTTAGATCTTGATGAACGGGCCGGCCCCCAAATGAGGGTCGGAGGTTAACTTAAAATCATGCTTGATGGACTATTAACTGAGAAAATAGTTTGAAGAGCCTGTCAGTTGGTAAAAACTAGAGATGGATGATGAAGCTCCAGATGATGTTTGGCCCCACATTCTTAAGAGAAAATGTTAGCATGCTAGGTGAAGAGGGAGTTGAACTTCTTTCTAACCAATCAAGCTGCCAACCTTCTTGATTTGACTTTTGGAAAAACTGTTGTAAAGGCTCTGCGGGCCGGATTAAACAGCTCATCGGGCCACATGTGGCCCCCGGGCCTTAGTTTGCCCACCTCTGCTCTACAGGGTGGATGGAGTGCGCGGCTTGTTGCCAGAGGCTTACGTATTTTGTGTTAATCCACATTTGTGGGAAAGTTCTTATCCTGTCCTCGACTCCGAGCAATGGAAATCTAAATACCGTCGTGTGTGCGCGCTCCGTTGTCACGGCTCTGGTATTTGCTCCTAATATGAAAAGCTCTAACCCTTTTTTTTTTCTTTTAATACGCACTGAATGTCTTATTGTTGTCAAAATATGCCAGCGTAGCAAAACGCAGTTGCCTGTTGTAATCCTGTAATGTAAATTGAGAGGACCTTTTACCTTTTAAGTGTGTTAGCTCCTCCCCCCCAGCAGTTTTAAATCATTTAGCCTCAAACGCTGTTACAGTTTAACACGGTTTCCAGTTGAACATACTGGAGAAAATGCGCATAAACCGGTAAAAACCGTTGAGACTGCGTTCGATTTGATGCAGTTAGAATATAATCTCTAAAATGACTGAATTTTGGGAGCGGGGGATTCTTAAATACGGGATGGAATATCATCTTCCTATTTTCTTCCTCTGCCACAGCTGGAGTCTCTCATACTTTACGTTACACGCGTTTGTTATAAAAGTATGAACTGTCTCATTGTAGAGTTGTCACTGTATACCTAAAGGAAGTATTTATGTAATGTATATTTTGATAAAAAAACTTGACAGTAAAAACATTAAATTACTTTCAATATATTTAAGACGTACTTGGGCTTTCACCACATGTTCATTTTTATTTATATGGTTTTTTTTATTATAAAACCTGATTGTCCTTTGACACTTGACCTGCACTTCCATTCAATAGGAAAACCGGGGCAGAGTGAGTAGAGTTCCTCTCTGCCTCCGTGACTGGTCCCCCCGTTCTCTGTAAACGCCCACGCACCTTTTGCTTTGCCTGTTTTTTTACAATTGGAGAGACTGTTTAAGCCCATTTAATAAGAAACACATGAAATCACTACCAGGTAGTTGAGGTTCTTGGAGATCTCTGTAAAGATCTTGCCAACCACAAAGCAGTGTTGGAAAAATTAGGAGTTCATTTTAAAAAAGACGTAGGAACCAGTCTAGGGTTGATCGACATGTTGAATTTGGGTTTTTAAAGTATTTTTGCTTCATTCATTTTTTCAGTTTAATGACGTCTGTTTAATGCCAATAAGTGGACATTTGTAAAATGACTATTAGTCATTTACAAAAACCCTGTGAAATTAATTTATACATGGAATGAAGAAAACAAAAGATGAAGAAACTGGACAGTCTATAATTGTACTTGGTCATAGTTTGATAGATGATGTGGTCAGTATTTCACATAAAGAGTTATATGGTTTATTGTCTGGAATGTGATCCGTTTTAGATGGCTTGGCCGTTTGGATGCTTGTTTTAAGGCGGACAAAAAGTCTGCCGATGGCGGAGCTCTTAGACCCTATTATCCCCTAAAATGTCACTTTTAAAAATGCATTTGTAAAGATCTGTGTCATCAGTGAAGCACATGTCATCCTGGTATTTGGCAGAACCATGACTTTGTTGTCATTACTGATCAGTGAAAAGCAATAAAAGAAACACTTAGGTCTGGTCTCACTCTCTTCTTTTCAGTTCATTATTTGCAATTCAGTCTAAATTACAATACCAGCCTTTTATTAGCCAGTTATTAACCCCATGTGGACCATGAAGGCCTCTCCAGGTCCCGATGGCTCACTGATGCCTGTTGATCCACGTCTCATACGTACCAATTTCCTATTGGCAGCACTTTGTCTCCAACTAGCGGTCGGACTTGGAATCTACACCCGATTGAGGCCCAGACGGTTTTCTAAAGGTCCGGGACCCTCGTTCCCCTGGTCCCTGACGAGAACAATACTGGCTTTCAGCTTCAAGTCGACGACATAATTCCAAATACCTCAGACTGGAATGAACCACTAATATGCCCAATTATGTCTAATGTCGCTAATCATATCAGATGTATATACTATAGTAAAAATAACAGCATCGACTTGAGTGCAAAACCTTTTTTTTATATAATTTAAAAATGAATTCAGTTCTACAAAATCGGTCTGAGAACTTGCTCGACTTTAATGCTGTTCCGCGCCAGAGACACAAGGGGGCGGTAGAGATTCGCCACTGATCATTACAGCGCTGGTAACGCGTTTACACCCGGAGGGCTTTTTAGCATTCAGGATTAAAGGTTCAAATCTTTGGAATCCACTACCAGGTAATCATTAGTGAACCCGGGGCTTATTTAGTTGAACATTTTAATGTTGTAAGATTGCCTTCAATGATTTCTATAATGAATTTGTGTATGTGAAACCCCCAACATTGAAGCCCTGAAGTCTGACTTGGGAGGAACAAAACCGGTGGTCGTTCTCTTAGTCAGTGGCCAAGAGAGACATGCTAGACAAACAGGAGGAATATAAACTATCCTGCTTCATCTTTTATTAGTGTGGTGGAAGATTTGTGATTTTCAGTGTGATTCAGTTCACTTGTAGTTACACCGTTTCACATACGTTACAGAACGACGTCGTCCGGACTCAAAAATCACATCACGATTCCGACTGAAACCATCCAAGAAATATTGCATGTTCTCAAATTAAAAAAAAAGAAAGTGTCAGTTTTTTCAACAAGCGTTAGAACTATTTCTCTTATTAAATGGGGCATCTGCCCCTATTTAACCACCAATTCAGCAACACACACTATTTGCTTAGGAAGCATTGCTATTGAACGAATAATTCATGACCCGATAACTGAAATATCAGTTCTGCATCGAGCGGCTCCTTTTCCTGTCGGGTTAAATCAATCCCATCGTGGCTCAGAGTCCAGTGTGTAGTAGGTTTGCTATTGGGAAGTCACGACAATGCATTTTGACAGAAATGGCTCCTTAAACGGGTAGAATATGCCTCCTCCTCTAAAGAATGGACTGAAAGCTGTTGCTTTTTAGTTCAGTTAGCAGCATTCTGGGGTCCCTCTGGGATGAGAGACATGAAGAAGGTGATGATAAACGACCACGTAGAGGACAGGAATCCCGGGGCGGCAGCACTGTTTGGGTCATCTGCTCCTTCTTCTAACGTCTCCCCGTCGTCATCTGAGCCATCGTCCGCCGCGCCGTCCTGTACCGGGTTGGAGAAGAGGACTCATTTTCACATTGTGGAAGATGTGAAATTAAAATGTATTCATTCAAAACGTAATGAAAAAGAAAAAGAAAGAGCCTAAATGTTCTTTCTTGCTTTTGAAACACAGCCCAGGAGAGAAGTAGCTACCATTTCTTGTAAATCTTGGTTTTGTGGCTCCTCCTCCATGTCGTCAGGATTTGCAAGGTCTCCAGGAAGCCTGAGCTCATTTTCCAGGTTGAATGGAAACCAGCCGGCCTGATGCCTGCGCACACACACACGTCATACCTCAAAAATGTCTCATTTCATGTAATTAACTGTGAAAGGTTAACCGTATTTCTTGAAAATCCCTGCAGCTAAAGGTAGTTAGAACAGCAGGACTCACAGGTAGAGCACCAGCATGGCTATCATCACCATGACAAAGCGGCTGAAGGATGAGTAGAAATAGACGACGCTGAGCAAGATCACGGCGCGGGAAACGGTGTACACCCAGTCCAGCCAGTCCCGATTGAGCTCCTCTTCGTTCAGGATCTCCCCTCCCTGGGCGTTCATCTGGACGTCCTGGTTGACGCGGGCCGCCGGAGCCTGCTGGCTTTGAGCGTGCTGGTTGGATGGAGCAGGGCTGGGCTCCGTTCCGAGGGTGGATGCTGCCAAAAGGTGACTGCACAGATACAAAAGTGGGCAGACAAGGATGATGAGGTGGTGTATTTGAGGAAAAATATAAAAAAAAAACCAGGGAAAGCCAATGAAGACGCATTTAGAGACTTACTAATGCATGTAGTACTGGTGAGCGTACAGCTGCTGCCACCACATTAAACTCATGGGGTGGTAATAAAGCGGCCTGGTGTGTGTGCGTTGAGCGTGCTGACTCCAGCTGCGTTAGGAAATGTACACCGAGGTCAAATATTTATGTTCCAGCTGCACTTATCATGATTTTCGTCCCCAGCGCATCGTTTTGACTTGTGTTGTCGTACCTTTGCATCAGCTGTAAATACATATTCTGGTCAAAAACAGGTTCATTCCGCTGTCCGAGCCCAGCGCTGCTCTCTGCTGCAGGGGACTGGCTGCCACGACCCGTGGGAGGACTACGGGGGGTCTGAAGGGATTCACACGCACCAGTAAGCATGTTAAAAAATAAAATGGATGGATGGAGGATAAGGGAAAACATCCATCTGACGAAATAAAGGGAAACGTGTGAGCGGTGCGCGTCTGACTCACCGCCGAGCCGGCGGAGTTCTCCTGAGGTCTGCTACCGTGGCTGCGACGGGGCTTTGGGGAGCTGGGCGGCGTTCGCGAGGCACACACCAGGTGGAGCATGTGGTACTCGTCCTGCTGTGGAAGCCGGGACAGCTCATTACCGAACTAAGTCCAACAACTAACGAGGATTGATTGGGAGGGGACACGGAGGGCCGGCCAGCAGAGAAATTCGCTTGATTAGAGGAGGGCGGTTCAGACAGCCTGGTCTGGATCAAAATCTTGATGGGAAAAGTGTGTAGCAGCAGCCGCGTATCATCTGGACAAAAGCCTAACAGCATAGATTCACATATTACACTTTCTTTTTCTTGATTACGGGACAAATGTTATGTTTTTCTACTTTGATTGTACCAAGTGGTGATCTATTTTTTTACATTCTTTCCTCTTTTCCTACCATTTTCAATACATTTCTGATTCCCCCATATGCTCTCCACATTGCTGAAATCTTTATTCTCTATTTACGTTTCAGCTCATTTCAATTGTTTCCAATTTTTTTACCTATTTAAATCCTCTGGTTTTGACAATTTGACCTTTATTTTTAGCATCCAACTATCACTCGTCTATCGTAATCAAATATCGGACACGTGTAACGAGGAGATCCACCTTTCTGAGCACATCTTTCAAGGTGAAGTGATCCAGGAGAAGCTTCCCAGAGTACACCAGTCTCTGGTCTTTGGAACTCTAAAAAGAAAAGATAAAAACACTATACTTTAAAATGGAACACCGTAATAAGGAAGAGATTAAAACACACACACGCGCGCGTGCGCAGCAGGTCTTAACAGTGGGTTAAACAGCAGGAAAACAAGGTTAAACGAAGGTTTTACGTGGAAATACTCACGGGTTTGCTTGGGTAGACGTCTGACAGATGCGCTTTGAGCTTCTCGACGGTCCAGTTCTGGTAACAGTTGATGGTCTGGTCGCTGTATTTCTGGTTGGGGGCCCGGATGACCAGAACAACAGGACTGTCTACGACACCTGGGTCCATGGCTCCAGAACATGGGCCTCCAGCGAGAAACCGCTCTGGAGGCTGACTTCTAGCTTTTTAGCTCTCAATTTTTTTTTTTTCTTTATGTTTTTCTTTAATTAAGGACCGGTCTTGCAAACATGCATTTGCAAAGGATTTCCTTAAATTCTTCTTGAGAGGCTGAGGAAAGAAGAGAAAATCTGATGTCACAATCTTGATAAGGTATATTAGGAAGAGTTTTAGCCGTTTAACATGGCAAAAGAAATCTATTTTTACCACTTATATGTGGATTGACAACCATTTTTACATTGTTATAACGCTATAACGAACTTATATACATAATATACACCGAATGACAGGCACACCTAGGTCAAAATAAAACCTTTATAACAAGTAGCTTCGGTAGTGCTTATTAAGGAAGCTAATGTTAGCCTCTCTCGGTAGTTTCCTTTAACTGTCAGTATGTAGTGGCAGGAAAAAGTGTGGTTCGCAAAAATAATGAAATTTGGTTTAAAATGTGTAAGCAAAACACGGACAAATGGTGGAAAATTGTGTTTGCTCACCTCGGGAGCCTCCGGCTACCGAAGATCACAATATCGTTCGGTCTCGGTCCCAAACCTGAGCCGGACAACTGTGGCTGTGTTCTTCTTCTATTAAAACAATGCAAAAGGTGAACTCTGCCACCTACCGACCGGAGTGTGTAATGTTTTAGAATTTTTCCTAAAACTGTTCAAAAAGATCTCTAATTTAGGTCTAAATGATGCTGTTTTAAACTGTTTTAGATCCTAGGTTTCTCGACTGTTTTGATTGTGATAGATGCTATATAAATAAAAATGAAATGAATTATCCCTATTTTCAATTTTCAAAGAATAGACTATAGTACAATAGAATAGAATAGAATAGAATAGAATAGAACATAACCACATTAAAACCCGGAAAGCATAAGTACAAAACAGACAGCGCCCGTCACAGTGAGATGAGAATCTCAAGTCAGATGGACGGGGTTATTGCACCAGACAGGAAGGATTTTCTCTATCTGTCCTTGTGGCAGCGGAGCTGAATCAGTCTGTTTGAGAAGGAGCTCTGTAGTGGGTGGAGAAGGTGGTCAGGGTTATCCAGAATACATAACAGTTTGGTCAGCGTCCTCCTCTCCACCCAAGCTTCCGTGGTGTCTAGTTTACAGCCAATCACAAAGCCGGCCCTTCCGAGCAGTTTTTTCAGTCTGTTGGTGTTGCCGGCTCCGATGCTGCCTCCCCAGCAGACTACTCTAAAAACTAAAGAAGAGTGCACAGACAACCACAGACTGCTAGAATATATTTAACATCCTGCTGCACACACTGAAAGGTTGGAGTTAGGGGTTAATGGTTAGGGGTTAGGGTTAGGAAAGAGGTTAGGGTAGAGTTAAAATTATGATTAGATTTAGGCGAAAACCTCAAGCAGAACAAAACTCAGTGTCGACGGACTTTTGCCGCAACAGCCTGGGAGGAATGTAGGAGGAGAGGAAAGATGGAGAGATGGAGAGACAAAGAATAGGGAAGCAGAGAGGAGAGACAGGGAGGGTAGAGAGTTCAGTGCAGAGCAGAAGCAGTAGGAACCAGGCAGGGCCATGGAGAGAGTTCTGATTCCAGCAGAGAGAAGAGAAAGAGCATAATGAAAACTGCTATATGATGACGCCTTATGCGTGTACACTGTACTTATGCAGGATAGGAATACAAAAGTTTATTTTATTCTCTAAAAAACAGAGGAAATCTTAGTAGATCAACTGGATGGACCTATCAACCTCAGAGCTGAAAAGTATGCCGTAGGGTCTTTCTTTTCTAACTGAGATTTTTGTTCCTGGGTACGTGTGCAGACAATTTCCTGTCTGGGTTTATAAGATCAATAAAAACTGTTACATCCTGCCCGACTGTTATTTGTTGTCACTCATTGAACCCACGACTATAAAAGGACATCCTGCAATGAAGAAGCCTCACATCAGGTGGCTGATGCACTTTCCTCATGACGTACACAATGTTTGTTGCACGATATCAGCAAAGAGGACAAATCACTCAGGGGATGCAATGTTGGCAAAGCAATGGACAGTAGAGTCGACGTCCCCTTCTCAGTGGCATCGCATTAGACATCATTTTCTTTTATTTCTCTTTTTTCTGCATTTTTTCAATGTGTTATCTCACACCTACTCAAAAATGTTCTCGTTGTGATATCATAAAACAGCCTACTGCACCAGAGAGATTTCAAGAGTGGGGTGAGTGGACAGAAGCGTTAGCCTGGATTCTAAACTACAATTGAAAATCTAAATGACTTAAAAGAGGGAAGGGAACAAAGACATCATACGACTCAGACCTCAATGAGGTCCTGATAAAAGGAAGGAAAACAGCAGGTGAACACACCTGCTGGGTTTTTCCTACAAACAGCTGAATAACAATGTGAGCGAGTGTGGCTTGGACGGCGTGCTGCAAAGTGTTGGATGCAGGCCCATTACGTTGAATTGGGTCTTGAAAATAATATGCCCATCAATAGAATGGATGTCAAAATCATGTACAGGACCCACCGCACCAGCAAATGGTTCGACAGCAGGTCTGAGGACCTCATCCTGGTTCCTATGTGTAGTCATCGGGCCTGCGGGGGGAAGGTACAGCTTTAAGGAAGTGCCTCACAAACCATCACAGAACATGTCTGCGATGACTGAGTGCCTCCTTTCTCCTTTCCAAAGAAACAATGATGTGATGCCCTGCATCCGTTTTTTGATTTTTTTTTTTTTTTAAATATATCAATATTTTTGAATTTCTCACATAGAAAAAACAAGAAATGGTAAACAGGGTCCATCTGTACAGCAAACATTACTGATCACTCCTAAGATTTATGCATGCTCTTAAGCAGGGTTACGGTTGTTGTTATGAAGTAGTCGCTTTGATTGTAATCAGGGTTACACACAATGGAAGTATTTCAGGAATAGCTCAAGTAAGACCATGTGCAAAAGTTCTCATCCATCAACTCCTTTGTGGCCACTTTTACACAAAAAAACCCATACCTTCATGAAAAGATCTCTTTATTTATAGTCACTTTAAAGTCCAGCTGAAATTTACCTCATTGTGCTGCCTCACAATGCTCATTTAAATCAATGAAAAATCAGTGTTTTTTTGTTGGTTTTTTACTGACCAGCCAATCAGTATGAAAAAGAAAAGACAATGAACCCTAAAAGCCACCCTTTAAAGCCTGTTTGTATATATTCCTGGTTTGAAAATGAACTTGAATGAAAAGATAAATATAATCTAATAACACAGCAAAAGTGTTGTGTCCTGGGTTGAAGCCCTTGACTACTGTGATCTGGATAATTAGGAACTCACACCACTTTCATTACCCTGCATAAGAATGATTATTTAAGAGAAATTACTTATTAGTTCTTATCTTTTGATTGTTAAGATGTCAATAGGCTAACAATGCAACATCTCTTTTCCATTGTTGTTACTTTGTTTTTTTGTGTTCTGCCTTTAATAGTTTCCTGTCCCCTACAGCATAATTAACATCTGCACCCACAGATTACTGACTAATGATCAATGACTCAGTGCTGTGGAAAAGAACCACAGACTGAAGAAGGAGGAGGTTTGACAAATTCTCACTATGTGAAAGACCAAGTGCCGTTTATTTATCCTTAATGATACCTAATTATTATCAGCTCCCGTGTTGTTTGTGGCTTTTTAAAGAGCAAATATCATGACTCATATCACTATTAACAGCAATCGCATGTGTTGCAATAATTGCATGTTGTATTAATGTAACAATACAATGAATAAACATTATTTAACATTAACGACAACGCGTGTTATTTTACAACCAGAGTTTCTAATGAGTCATAAACATACACTGGAGGGCAGTATAAATTCATTTTTGTACCAAGCAGAGAGGCTAAAACTATGCAGTGCACTGCTTCTTTCCTGCAACTAAACCTCCACTAAAGTCCAAATGTTTGAACAAATATATTGAACAATGTTTGTATGCTATGTGAAGGGTGCACATGAGTTATTTAGTTTGCTGCACCTTATTATCTGGAGTGTGGTGTTACAGGAGGTGCAAAGTATGTTGCAAATGAAATGCAATGCCAGGGAATAAATTGATTTCTCCATTTAAAAAAAGGAATAGTAAATTTCACATTGTCTTAGTGAGCCCCATCGCCCATAGTCTTGCAGGCCAGCAGTTATTGTACAAAGTAAAACACGTTTTTATTTTTTTTGTTTTTTTTTTACCAGCAATACAGCTTCATTTAATTCGTGCGTCACTAAGTGCATCAGATTGAAAACTTTTCTTTATAAATGGCTTCAGATGTCTGGCGAGTCTAAAAGACAGTGGTCCCCATGGAAACTGGGTTTCTAGCGGCAGTAGATCCATCAAGATATTTCCTGATAACGTAGGGTGGGAGGGAAGGAGGAATAGGAAGAAAAAGGAAGGGAGAGGACAGTGATCAAACCTTGGGGTCTCTCATGCATACCTACACTTTTACTTAGAATCCTGAATGTCATCGCTTCATCTGTCCATCCATCCCTCCATCAGTTTGGGGTTAACCAACATTATCAACCATGCAGGAGTCTATCCTGCACGGGAAAACACCTTTGGACAGCCCTCCTGCCACAATTGCTAAGTGCACCTGGCTGCCTACTTTCAAACTCTCATGATTCACCTGCTAACTTAACACAATCAAGGTACTTTCTGCTTCACTTTTCACATTTTTCTTGAGAAGAGAATGTACGTCATACGCAGCATGAATGAATTAAAACATCCTCTTACTTTGAAATGGTTTTCTGCCAACAGGAGCGAAAGGTACAAATGAAAAATGTCAACTCTATAGTTTGTCTGAAACAGAAGAAGAAGAAAAAAAACTCTCCCTATGTGCAGAAAATGAATGCCAGGGGTTATATTGAGGTGGGTAAAGGCTATTCAAACTTCTGGTGGTAAGAAATTACTAAAAAGCGCCATCTCGTGTGTCATAATAATGCCACCTGTGCAATTTATTTTTATCTGTAAACCACGAATAACTCATCAGACAGTGGGTGTGCACCAAAAAAGCATCTTGGCCAAGAAACTCGGATGCCGGCCCGGGTAAATTGTTAGTTCCAGCTACCACAAATAGCCCTGTGATAGTCTGGAATTAAAGACATTTACTGTTGCTTGTGGACAAGTGGCTACATTTTCAAGATGTATTCCTGGAAAGCTGTTCTAAATTGGAACCAGTTAAAAATGGAGAGAAAGTAATTATAGGTTGAAAAAAGAAGCCTCACATTAAAAAAAATGCACGCAATCTAAGCTATATTTTAGTCTAACTAGAGTCTATATTTGTTTTCTAGGAGGAGGGACTTTTGCAGGTTGTAATTATAAAATAAACAACTAAGCAAAATGATGTGTGTGTTTATTGACTGCAAATTTTTTGATTTAACTCATTTACAGTTATACACTTGAATCTAAACTGAATGATCATTCTTATAAAATAGACGCTTTCTCTACAGTTTGTGTCACGGCTGTCAGCAGGCGTGGCTCTCAGCCCCTCCCCTACCTGCCACCCCTACCAGGGCGTGGCACACCTGCGTGGCATGAGAAGGAGCTCACCTGCACCACATGAACAATCAGGGCAGCTTTAAAGGCTGCCGTGTGAGATGCTCCTTTGCCAGATCACTTGATTGTTTGGTGATCATGCTTTAGTTTAGTCGCCTTCGTTTGTTGTTCGTCCTTGTTGGATGGTCCTTGTTTGTTCCTGAGTTGCCTGGCCTGTGGAAATGTGAGTTTCCCACAATAAACCTCTGTGTGCACCTGAAGCCTGTGTTGCGGTTGGATCCTGACCTCACCCATGACAAGTTTGTATACAATGAAAAGTTAGCATTAGCGGTTGATCTTATACCATGAAGCTTTTCAGTCATCCAACAATGTAGCGTGAAGGACTGGAATCCTTTGTTTGCTCTGCCCTCTCCTCCGTAGGCTGAGTAACAAAACATGAATGAAACTGACTTTGAAACGTCAACACACTCTCTTGAGCTTGACTTCTCATCCAGGCGAAGAAAAACGCTGTGAACACACTCTTCAAAATACCATCTATCATTTTAATGTGGATAATGGCCACAAGGTGTCTGCAATAGGTAAAGAGCTCCACTTACGTGCTGTGCAATTCTCAAAGTGTGTTGTATCGAACAAACTAGCTCTTGAGGGTTAGTTTCCATAGATACGGGTTCATCAGAATGCAGCACACATATGTCCTGGTCCAACTCCACAAGGGATGGGTGAGATGTGACAAGCAGCTTGAATTGCTGCGCTCGACTGTGTCTCAAACAGTTCCATTATGTTCAATTTTTTCCCCTTCCATCCAATCATTTCGAGCTGTTATCTGTATTTGTAACAAAATGCCTTTTGGTTCACAGAAGGTCAATACCAAAGACTTGGATCTATCTGAAAGTTGCTACACCTACATATCTAGGCAGCTATTTAAGAGCTCTAATATGCTTTTTTGTTTTATCCATCCTTTTCATAATTGCTTCTCGTTTACAGGGTCACATGGGGCCTATCACTTCTGCCTTCAACCCTGCCTTCAAGCGGGACACTGTTTGTTTTGTGTAAGGTAAGTTCACCGGGGAGCAACGAGAGAGGCAGGTCGGGTACAGACGGGACCAAACACAGCAATTGAAAACTCCGATCCGGCAAGAAGTCCGACAAATTCAGGGCCTTTATACTGTATTTAGGGGCTGATTGGATCATGAGCCACCAGTGTGGCTGATTAGTGGGCGTGCTGTGAAGAGGAGCGGAAAAGCACAGGAGGTTGGTCAGCGCTGGAGGCGTGGCAGGTCTAGAAGCGTTGCGTGGATGAGACGGAAAGAGCAGGGCAACAGCCTTAGCAGACTGGCAGCCATGACAGTTTTGTGTGTTTTTTTCTCATCTAACTTTCTGGTATACTTTCAGTCTAATTCTCATCTTGGTTTTTTTCACTCATGTCAGCCTGGGTTAGGGTTCTGATCAAATGCAGTACAACACAATAATATTCATGTCACCTTCAAAACGGAGCTTAAATTCAAGGCAAAATTTAGCCTCAAAAAGTCATGTTTAATAGTGTTTGTGACTCGTTTTTTGTCCTTTTTTTTTCCCCCCAATCGGAGACACTAAAAATGAAAAAAAGAGTGAACAGACAAACTGTGATGGACCGATCTGCAGAGGTATAAAGACAAGGGTTCCGGTCTTGAAATGGTCACAAACAACACTGGAAAACTTCTTGACTGCTACGCTCGACAGGCTCTACTGAGCCAGACTGAATTATCTGGCAGCGGAGTGGAGGTTGAGTGATTGGTGATGAGCCTCATGTGGACTCTGCCGTCCCGCCGGTGGGTAGATCAGCCTAGTCATTGGCCACAGGCCGAAGGGTGGAAGGAAAGGGGGGAAAAAATTGCACAACAGACCTTCTCCTGGCCAGAGAACAAATCAAATGCATAACAGACCACAACACACAGGTTTGCATGTCTGTGTTCTGGCGAGCTGATGTTAAAAGGTGAAAATGGGACAGAGTCAGTACCTCCGTGTAGGGAAAAAAGCAACACTTGAGTAAAAAAGGATTAATCAATCCAATTTTTCCAACTTGGAGAGTCATGGAGATTTGGACTTTTAACATCTTGATCCTTTGAGTCATTGACCACGTTGCTATTGCCTGGATAATTTTACTGAGTGCCAAAATACACAAATTAAGATTACGGTACTTAATAATACACTATTTTCTAAAACTCAATTAATAGACTTAATTCTCTGGTGACCCACACCTGCTCTCCAAATAAATAAGGTATAAGCAGCAGGAGGGCCATTCGCATGATCAAACCACGCTGCATATGTTTGCTGTGTGAATGCAAAGATGTTTTGTACATTCAGAGTTGACTTTTCTGCCGTTTATTTTTCAGCTCCTTGCAGTTCTCTTCACTCCCTCTATCTTGCAGCCCGAGCGTTTTGTTTTATGCTTCATCACATGTCCAGACACAGAGCTGCCTGTCAGAAACCACTAGAGTTTGCGATGATATGAGTGATGTATTCAGCACTATTCCTTTGTTTCCACTTAAGGGCAGCCCACTTCCTGTTTCCAGGTTATACAAACCACAGCATTAGTATTCCGCATCAGGCTGTCACCGGAAGTTGAGGCTCCAGTGGAGATGGACAGTCACTGCACGCACCCTTTTCCAATATGCATCTTGCATTTCAACATGCTGAATGTGAGACTGCATGTTTTCCATCTTTTTTGAATTACTGATCATATCATATGTTTATCCTAATGCAAAGTTCCCTTCACAATTCACACTTTTTTTGATAATGAATTTAGTTCTCGGCGCAGCATCGCCACAGAAACACAGCTACTGCCAGCTAAAGGGGTTTCTCTGCATGACAAGCTCAGTTACCATGACAACCATATTTCACAGCGAAGTTCCTGCACAGAGATCCCTGCAGCATGGTGAGGATTATAATGATGTGTAATAGGGTATAATTGCTATATATTGTGTTACGTGTTTGTGGTTGAAAGCGATCTGCAATGTCAAACATTAAGCATGTTGATGCACAGCTTCAGTTCGCGTTGTTACCTTTGCAAAAACATGCAGCACGGAGAGGCGGGGAAGCGCATTCAAAACACGAGCTGTTGCTCAATGTGTGACGCAGAAGAGCTCATGAGGCTTTCATTTAATCCTGACCTGGCCAAAAGCAGATGGAGGACGTGCGTGTCATTCTGGGAATGACATCAAAACTTGAACCTTTATTTATTTATTTTTTTGGGGAACACACTCGCCACATGCACTCAAATGTGTTTTCAGAAAAACCTGTTTGAGGACAATCCTGGCTTCGCGTGCAGTGTTCATGCAACTGATGTGGATGGAGGGTGGAGAAATTGCCTTTGAGGCAACACAGCATGGCTTTTAAATTCCTGGTTTTCACCTGTAGCTCTGCTTCAAAGAGGAAAGCTTTTTTTATTTTTTTTTAGTCTCATGTGCGTCATTAGACCCTTGTGAGAAAAATCTTGCTGCAGCGCATTTTCTATATCTGTGTCATCAGGTAGATTTTCTATATACCCCCCTTTAAAAAAAAAAAACATATATATATTTGTGTGTGTGTGGTGTATTTGATTTTTGATTACTTACGGTAATCTTCAGATCTTAATGGACCAAATCTTGAATCAGCAAATCAAGGCTGGCTCTTGCAGTAATATGTGCATTTATGTGACGTAAATGAACAGATATTTTCTTAAGGGTAGGGGAAGCAGAGGAAGAGGGATAAGTGCAGGAGCAATATTGAAGCACTCACACGTCTCAGCCTATCACAGCCTAGGGCTGGGGTGGGCAAACTTTTTGACTTGTGGGCTTTAATGGGTTTTAAAATTTGACAGAGAGATTGTCAAATTCCTCTGTTGACCAGAACATGTAAGAGACTACAACACTCCCATTCTGGCTCCCACGTGCTGCCTGTGCACTTTTTAGAGTTCTAGAGTTCTCCCACCTTTCCTCTCTGAGCTGCCTCGCCCCTACGCTCCTGCTCGGTGCCTTAGGTCAGCTGAAT
>CAAE01015022.1:758399-796846 GCA_000180735.1 Tetraodon nigroviridis | reverse complement strand
CAGATGATCAAATGTGCTGTTTGAATGTTAAATGCCAGTCATGAAATTGATGTGTGAAGTCATTTTATAGGTCTCCTTGCGTCCTCTCTTCTTGCCAATTGAGTTATGACGCAGAAATGAATAATACCTTCATTTTAGATGTCAATATTGAAACGTAAAAAACTGTTATCCTGTATTATTTTCTCTATCATTTCACTGGACCATAGTTCAACAGTTCAAGTCGGTTAATAAAGGATTTGAACTGTTAGGTAACTGTTGTTCTTCTGCTCGCTTATGGTGCAACGTCCCATTTTAATAAACGTAAAAACGGAGAGCAACCAAAAAAGATTAAAATATTTTTAATCTCAAATAAAACTATTTCAATGTCATAGCACAGCCAAACGACGCCTCTGTGTGCATGCCCATCCCTTTTTTTTCAAAGCAGAGCAGCCAGAAACTGTACCTTGGACACCGGATGTGGAGAGCAGAAAGGTCTTAAATGGTGACAAACTGCAGGGAAGAGAATTAGGCTGCAGAGGCACCACACAGATGCTCCCTCTGATGTCTGAGCAGAGGCATCAGTGCAGGAAAGCTCACTGATGTTTACATGCAGCATCTTCTACAAAAGCGAGACAGTCATCAGGCTGTCAGAGAAAACATTGGCATCTTCTTGTATTTTTTTTCCTCTTTATTCAATCAATTTGATAAATTCTCTTATTGCGTGACATTTAATGTCTACTCTGTGCACATGTTTATATCTGGCTGACAATGCATCAAAGGACAACGTATGCCTCTATGCCAAAATCTCCAGTATTGGAAAAACCACGAATGAAGCCATGGCTTTGGAGACATATTTGTCCTTTTCATAATAGGACACATCAGTCCCCAAATTAGAGGTCCCTACCGTGAAAAATAGTTCAAAAGAAAAGGCAAAGCAAAGCAGAGCTCATCGTATTGTCCCTGCAGTGCCTGCTCCTCTCTTCTACACAGGCTCAGAAAACATGGATTTCCGGGCAGCCCAAATATGGTCAAGCAACAGTGAGGTGTGCAAGGGATGAGTCATCAGACTCCCACACTCACCATCCTTGCATGTGTGCAAGACAGAGAGAGAAAAAGAAAGCAGACAGAGGGAGAGACGAAAGAAATAAGAGCACTGCAGAGCTGATGCACACCTGCAGACCAAATCATTTGGAAAGCAGAAGCATTACTTCCTGTTCCACGACATGAACCTTTTGAGCTGTCTAAGGAGTGTCCAGCAATTCTCAGTGCATGCGAAAGCACAGCGCACAACGCACCAATAAAAATGACTTCCAGTGCATTCTGCATGCATAGAGAATGCAAAATTTGCCCATTAAATACCTCTAGCAAGAGACCAGATTATGAACGATGCAGTTAAATGTTTTCAACTGCAACTGTTGCTTTTATATATCACATTTCTGATTCTCAAAATGCACTTTTTTATCAATATACTTTGTACTGTTTGATTATCTATCTTTCCCAGGTACTTGTCCTATTGAGTAGAACTTCAGTCCTTGTGTGAGAGTCACCGAACACTTGTGGCGAAGGTCACGCACCCTCATCTTCTCATCTCGTCTGGGTTTGACCAGATGAACAGGTAACTCCATGTAAGTGTTTCCTCCAGCGTGCTCGTTTCCACTTCCGACCCCGAAGCTGTGAGTCACTATCTCACATGCCTACATCACTCTGGGCACCTGTTTAATGGAATGAAATATGACCCTGTTACAGAGGAGATGCATGTTCTAGTACTTGTTGTCAGGTTACTGCTGACATTGTTGGCTGTGATGAACAGTAGGGAAGCCAATGGAATAAAATGAACTTTAAATTTTTGATGCAAGCAGCCAGCGTCTCCCAAGATCGATTTTTTTGGTATATGATGTTCTATAACACACTTTTATTGTTGCAATACAGTTACAGTTTAAAATAACCCTCTGAGACATTCCACACAGAAATATTAAAATTGCGCGTAAACTAAGAGAACCGTCATTCTCAGTATGATCCATTCATATATTTATTTTTTGTGGGTAAAAAACTTCGACTGTACTATACAAAGCTCTGGTGTTTCTCATTTATCTCAAGCGGTTTTGGATCTCAAGTCTGCGAACACTTCTTTTTCCGTCCTCTGTTTCACACTGTCTGTAACAGGAGACATCTTGGCCAACTCAGCACTTTGGAGAAATTTGGAGATGCTCTGAAATTAAAAATAAAGTCTTAGCAAGTCAACTTGTCTCAATACAGGTGTGCAAAAATGTTTTTTAATATTGATATTATTATTATTAGTGCTACTAGTATGTTATGATATCACCATACATTTGTATAATACTCTTTATATGTAAGTGTGTTGTAGCATGATTGATGGGGAGCAGACTGGACGATCTACCTCTTGTTTATGTACCGATTTCATCGTAATTTGAAAACATCCCCCTGGCCCAGTTTCTTTAAACTGTGTCTGCCCTACTTCTCCTTTTTTCAGCAGCAAATGCAGCAGAAACATATTGAACAAATCCTCCTATAAGTCTCTGTCAACAGTCATTTTTGAGAAACATTACACTCTTGCTGATTCATCCATTCTGGTACTAATCTGCAAACAGGTAGACTTTTGCATTTTACTCTATTACATAGAGGTGAAAAAAAAAAAAAAAGATAAACGCTGTTGGTGTTTTCAAATTACATTTGACCCTCCATTTTAGCTCTGCTGCAGCTGCAAGCTCAAAACATCAGAACAACCCGTCTGAAGAGCACTTCAGTTTAAAATATCAGGAATTTCATCGACCCGGATTATTTTAACGACCCCTTTTATCAACATGTAGGATGAGAAGGTAATAACTGAAATCCGATTTGAACGAACTGGTTGAACGTGCGCGGCTCCTGCGGGTAGCTGCACCACAGCTCCCACCTTCACACCATCAGTGGGAACTGTCATATATATTTATGTAACTGTGGTTTAAAACTGTTACACCTAAATCTTTTTACCTCCCAGTATTGTTTCATTTCAATCTGCTTTATTTTCCAACCGGAACTGTGAGGAAGGCAAAAACAGCGCCATCTAGAGCCCAGATATCATCATTGTTACAAGTAGAAGGGGAAAGCAGGAGGAAGAATGTACCAGTCGTTAGGCCCCTTTGCAGTAGTCATAGATAGAATGACTACTATCATGAATATTTGAGATAAAAAACACTAAACATATGAGCTCTTCACTCTGTTGGAGTCAGTAAAGTACAATCCTGATTTTGAAAACTTTTCATGTGCCTTCTGCCCACTCCTTTAGCAAAAGAGAGCAGCCAGAGCAGAAGCTGCAAAAGGTTAAAATTGTTTTGCAATTACAATATTTTTTATTTCTAAGTTGCATCTGGGGTTTTTTTTTTAGTATTTTAAATTTGATTTTGTTGGTTGTGCACACTTACCTGCAGCTCTAAGTCCATAACTTTTATAGATATTTCATGGCAGACTTTGTGTCTTAAAGGCAATTAATATTGAACATGAGTGACAGAAGTAGTCAACATTCGTATCACTGCAGAAAAGCAAAAAAAAAATGCTGTGTTTTTTGTTTCTGTATGAGAATCTACAAAAAAGTTTCATTTTTTTAACGCTCCCTGTCTAAACCAGCCCACTCAGCACCACTAATGAAACCACTACATGAATGAATCAGGGTAATGAACACACCGGTAACGTCAGACAAAAACCGTTTAGAATAATGAGCAAATTTGTGCAATTACTGCGTCATTATAAACCATAGAAACTCTGCATAGACGCAAATCATATAATTCAAGAGTTTAAGTGTGGGCGATCGGATCTGTGACCATGCTGCTGTGGCAAGGGGTCCCGTGATCATACATTCACGTGTAGCACATGAGTGCCTTTGAAGAACTAATAACCCCAACTGAGTTCTTGGGTCAAGCCGTTTTCTTCAGTGATCCTGTGACATTAAAGGAAGGGGCAAAAAGCTTTTAGAATTCTTTGTAAAGCTGTGATTCAGTTCCTACAGATGCCAGGTCTAAATGTTCCCACATTGCGGCACAAAACATGACTGGTCACCGCCATCGGACTTTAAAGTACCGTCTCGGTGAGGCCAATCACTCATATCAGCTCTTGCGTTTCACTTCCTGACTCATGTTGTTTGTTTCAAATTCATGTATCTGTCACCCTTTTTTTCTTGGCTTGGAAGAGGACTAGCACCAGCGTTACAGCAACAGGCCGACACCCACGTTAGGTTTTCCCTTTCACGCTTCTAGAGCTACCCAGGTCCACCCACATCCCAGAAGGGAGACTGCAGAAAGGGAGGGAGAGAGAGGAGGAAACAGGGAGAGGTGGAGGGGGAGGTGACGCCTCCTTCCTGTGTGTACTTGTGAGTGTGTGTGTGACAAAGAGTGTGCACCTGTAATGTAATGTTCTGCAGTCTGGACCTCGAAGTGATTTTAAAAGTGTGTGTGTGTGTGTGTGTGTTTGGTGTGGGAAGGGGGGGGGGGGCATTGTCTTTTGATGAACATAAAGCAGAAAAAAGGTTGCATTAGCTGTCCTTCACACCAGCTGCACCTATGGCTGCAGTAAAACCTCAGACGTGTTAACAGTCAGAAGAGAGAGAGAACAGTCAGAAGAGAGAGAGAACAGTCAGAGGAGTCATCCCTTTGTTCCCTGCTGTGCACGCGTGCACGGCAGTCCCAGTCCGCCGATCCTCCTTCCGGTACCTTTGGCTCTGCGTTGATATGTGCGTAGTTTGGTGCTCATGATCGTTCGTCTCTGTCTCCCTGCATAGCCCTCCCTCCCTCCTTTCTCCACCGATTCTTCCGTCCTCCATGCGTTGTCTCTCTCTCTCTCTCTCTCTCTCTCTCTCTCTCTCTCCCTCGTTCCGACTCCTGCGCGCACGCACACAAACGCGTCTCCCCCGCACGGTGCTCGTCGCCCCCCTCCCTCCCGTGTGGATGCTGTCTCATTCAGCTCGGTGCGCCATCCACGCACAAACTCCAACTTGAGCAAAGAAGGGGGGGGGCGGGGTTGGATAAATACCTCCTGCAGAAGGCCACACGCTTCACCGAGATTGGATCCGCTTGCAGTGCAAAGACCACAAGCAAGAAGACTCCGAAGCCGGGAGTAGAAGTACCAACAAGCATCCTGGAGCTTAGAGAGACGCCAGACCACAGCGTTTGAAACCGAGGACTGTCTGCTGGAGCTCCGCTACGACCAATTTGTCCCTCCGCCTTTTGCTCCAGACTTCTGGACCAAGAGCGGCCAAACGAAGTTGGTAGTAAACTCTTTGGAGTTTGGTTCGAGTCGTTTTATTTTTCTTTGCTTGTGAGAGTGGACTGCACTGAACACTTGGGATCGACCCCGATCCGGTCGGGCTTGACCCCGTGGCGCATCGTTTTCGGGGCCACAAAAGAGAAAAAGTCAAGTTTTTCGGGGCCGGATCGCGGATCTGAAGACTTGCGAAGGCGCGTCGGTGTCAGAGTCGCTGCTGTCCTCCTCCAGACGAACTTGGGCGACCAGATAGAGAGCCTCTGACTGAGCAGACGTCAAGAAGACGAGTGGAAAGTGAGTAAAAAGAGGAAGATCTGTGTCTGTCTGTCCCGCAGCTTCGCTTATGGTGCGGACTTTTCTGCTGTCGCTGTCCGTGGTGCTGAAACTCTCCGACCCTGTTTCTGCACTGCAGGAACCCTATTTCACACTCTTTTTGCTTATTTCAATTTCATTTTTTTTTTATTATTTAAGACATCGCTGCGTCGCTGCATATCCGCCCTATGGTAGTATACTATTACAGCACCGCGTTTTACTTCTAAATAAAGTAAAACAAAGTTGCTCGTTCAATGTTATTGCCTGTCTTGACATTGTGACGATGTGGAGAATTTCAACACTGAGACAGACGAGAGTTTTCAACCGCTTTGTCACATGACAATGTTTTACCAAGATAGTTGCAAGAGAAGACTTCAAACTTATTGTCCTGAGTTGTTGACAGCCAGGCTGGTGTTTGCATGAGCGGATGTTCCCTCTGGAACCAGCAAGTTATTCATTCATTCATTTGAAGATGTAATAACGTGTGTTGGATGTCTGAATTGCAACTGCGTGCGATGTGCCCGTCTGTGGGTTTTGCTGTCACGTGGGTTTACAACCAAACCATTATATGGTCAAGTTTCACGCACCGATGTCCACGAAACAGTCAGAAAAGAAGGTAAATATCAGTCCGTGGTCAGACAGCTAAAACGCGCAGACAAATATGCATCAAATTGTCACCTTAAACAGGCACCGTTTAGGGTCCAATTTGTTCACTTTTGCTTTTGCAAACGTTCTTCCTGCAGCCAGGGACAAATTTGCATTATATTTCCTATAGACTCATAATGTAGGCTTGATGCATCAGTCGTAGTTTTGCTGCAGGAGAAAACTTCCCAGCTACCAGGACGGGTGTTGCTTTGTTTTTCCGTCCGGTTTTCAAATCCGTCTCCATAACAACGAGAGTCCGCCAGCTTTGCACATATGTTGATCATGACGGTCAAGAAATGAGGGGATTCGGAATTTATGCAGGAAACAGAACTCTTCTCTGACAGCTGGAGCACTTTGCATTCAGCCTGCGCCTCATCAGATGCTCATTAAAGGAGCTTCCGGTTGGGGGGAGTGGGGGGGGGGAGAGAGAGAGACACCCACTTGCACAAAGCTGGGGTCTTCGCTGTGTTGCACGCAGACAGAAGAAGGAGGGAGAGAGGGAAGCGCAGAGGGAAAGAGAGATGCGAGCAGGGTAATTATGTGTTTTACTCTGAAAGGTGCAGGTGCTTGTCAGGCTCGACGAAGCTGCAGGCGTCGGTTCAGCTGGCGTGTCTCTGCACTGACCCTTTTGCGTTCTACAAAAGACAGACATTACCTAACCAAGCACCTTTTTATTCCAAACCCGATCCCAAACTATATCCTACATACATATGCAAATGATATATGCTCCAATATATCCGCAAATGAAATATGCGATATTAGAAAATATTGCTGAAAAAGACCTGAATGTCGGTGAAAGATGTTGCCGAGCAACATGTTCACCCGGTCCGTGCACCTTGATTTTAAACGCTGCAGTCTGCAGGCACTTGCCAGTCAGGGGCTCATGACGCACGGAGATTCGTGGGTGCAACTGTTGCCACGGCGTTGCAATTAGTACCTCTGCAGTCCATTGCAAAATGCACCATTTTAAATCTTTTTTTTCTAATATATTTCCAATGCATACACTTTTATATGCAAGAATGAGTGAGCGCCTATTGTGTAAAGGTAGACGTCGTATTTTATTTAGGAGATAGAGGGAATATAATTGCATTTGTCCATAGATCCACACACCCCATTTCTCTTGTTTACCACTCATTTAGAGGAGTGCATTGCTTGAATAACTGAACTATGATAATACACGTCTGGTTGCTAGTGGCAATAGTCCTGTGGACGTCAGACTGACGCACATGATTTGTGCTTCTGCTCAGTGTGTGGGAGGGAAAAGCAAGAGCTTGAAGATACCAGCCGGCTGTGAAGTACTGTAATTGCGCTGCTCAATTATATGCGGCAGAACTGGGCAGCTTAGATCATTGAATTTGCCATGACACATTGTTGAACTGATCTGAATCTAAACCCTGACCCTAAAAAAAAATTAAATGGCCCTCCTTTGAATTTTGACAAGAAAATAAATATTAAACACAGGCTTAGTTTTGTACACCGCTAACATATTGTTCTAAGTTTTAGCTGTGGAAAAAAAGACTCATTTTTTTCTCTCTCTTTTGTTTTCCTGTTTCTTCAGCTCCCTGATACACACCTTAAAGATTCTGCAGCAAACAAGCAAATCTTCTGAAGGTTTTGATTGCTAAGTCCATAGATCTGCACCTATCGTGCAGTTACTTGCAACAAAGAATTCAACAACAGCAACTTGGTAAAACCAGCAATCACAGAAAGAAGAGCAACACCATCACCCAATGGCGCGGTCAGCTCTTATAGGCCCTTGTGCGGCCCTAGTGTTGCTTTTCTTCGGCCTGACCTCCTGCACCCCCTCTGGCCCAGCCTCCGCCACCTGCGCAACCTTGGAACAGAATCGCTTCTTCGGGGTGTTTTCCTCCACTGCAACCCTGCCCTCCACTCCTTGCTCCTGGACCCTGCAAAACCCCGATCCCCGCCGCTACAGCGTCTACATGAAAATAACCAAGCCCGCCGACCCCTGCACCCCCCGCCAGATCCGAACCTTCCAGTTTGACTCCTTCATCGAGACCTCGCGCACCTACCTGGGCATGGAGAGCTTCGACGAGGTGGTCCGGCTGTGCGACGCATCAACCTCTGTCACTTACCTTGAATCCAGCAAGCAGTTCCTGCAGATCCGCAAGGTGGCCCCGAGCAACAGCCTGGAGACCCTGGAAGAGCAGAAAGATGTCAGTGAATTCAAGGCTGAGTTTCTAGTCGTGGGGAAGAGCGAACCCAAGCATGCACGCCTGCCAGATGCTCTGCCAGTGGCTGGAGAAATGCCTGTCCAGCAGCACCCACGACTACCCCTGCGGCATCATGAACACACCCTGCCAGTGTTGGGAGGCCCCGAAGAGGAAGCCAGGAAGCTGCTACAGAGGTGGTGTTTACGTGGAGAAATGCCTTCCCGTTCCCAGGGACAACGGCGGTGAAGCTGAGATCATCAGTAAGTATGGTGTAATGGGTATCCTTTCAGGTTTTGTAATGATATTGACCCCTCTGCACTGGTCTTTGTGTCCTTCAAAGACCACAGCCCTGCGTGCCACCTCCAGCCCCACTACCACTCAGGGTCTGTGTCGATAAGGCTTCTGAGGGTAATAACCCCTGTTTGTAGAGGGTGCGCCGTTCACTGACCCACAGTAATAAGAAGTCTCGCTGGCAAAGCTGCAGAAAAGCAGACGTCGGCAGTTCCCCATTAGGCCTTGTGAGGGCCTGGTAGGGAGTCTCGGCTTTGGGGAGGTAGAAGGCATGTTTTTCTAGTTAGGTTTTTGGCCAGCCTAAAAGACAGCACAAAGCCCTCACAGTTAGTCGGTAGCGGAAATCGAACTGCAGCTCTTGTGGTCGTCATAGCAACGTGTCGACGGGTCTCGCACACAACTCCGCAGTGGCACGCACCGAGTGGTTAAAAGCACACAGCTATCATTTAAAAAGGAGCATCGAGTTGAGTGCTGAGTCCCGTTCATTAAAAGTCAGGCTTGCTTATTCAATTCATTACCCTCGTTCTTCTTCTACCTTTTACCCAAGAGTTGTGTTTCAGCATGCTTTATTAGTCTCTCCGTCTTGCTCACAGTCTCTGATTATTTCTCCCTGCAGAGGGCTGGGCCGGGTGGGGTCGCTGGTCGGCGTGCAGTCAGGAATGCAGCGGCGGGGTCCAGGTCCGCAGCCGAAGCTGCCAGCCCGAGGATGGCGTGTGCGAGGGCACCGTTGAAGAAGGACGGGCCTGTAACACTCAGCCCTGCGTTGGTAAGCCCGTCTGGGACGGCGATATTGAGTTGGGGTCACTCGCCTGCGGGTAGTTGAAATGCAACCCAATAAACGTGCAATTTCCACGCTCTCTTAGGCAAAGAGCGAAGCAGGAACCAGGGCCCACGCGCCATCGTTGGCCTGAAGCGAGACAACGCTGATGATTCCAACTACGGAGCTGTTGCAACCCAAGCTGGTGAGATCGGTGAAGTGTAAACTACTGAAAATATCGCTAAACTAGGATACTAACAAAACGAAAACGCGGTATCGTTGTGGATTAACTCTGGGATTTTTTTTTTTTCAATCATCTAGATGCTAAAACAGACGAGTGGTCCCCATGGAGTTCATGCTCAGTCAGCTGTGGAGAGGGCTGGCAAAGCCGCACCCGCCTCTGCGCCACCACTACCTCGTCCTTCACTACCCAGTGCGTCGGACCCCTGCGCGAGAACCGGTCGTGCAACAACACGGCCGTGTGCACTGGTGAGTACGTGGCCCTTCCCCCAACGTCCTTCCAATGTGAGTAGGGCAGAAGAAAGAAAAGTGTTGTTTTTAGAAATGCCGGTGACATTTGCTTTGGGGAAAAAAGGTTTTATCAACTTGATGCATCAGGGACAAGGTGGTGAACACTTTAGAGTGCCTCTTACACAAGAAAAGATGCTGTGATGTGATAAAATATAAGTCTTAGGTGGCACTAAATTTGCAATAGCTCAGTGAAATAAACAGTGGGCATTTCGCTATATACTTTTAATGCATATATTTATTTATGCATCACCAAGTTCAACAGATTTTAGGGTTTTTCAAGGGGTTTGTTTTTATGTCTTTCCATGTTATCCATGTGTAGTGGATGGTGCTTGGGATGAGTGGACCCCCTGGAGCCTTTGTTCATCCACATGTGGTCGTGGTTATCGTGACCGTACCCGCACCTGCAAGATGCCCAAGAATGGAGGAGAGCCTTGCCGCGGCCCATCAAGACAAACTAAATTTTGCAACATCGCTGTCTGCCCAGGTCAGAAAAGCAACCGCAGATCTGGAATCGCTCCTAAATGCACATTTGAATTAGTAGGATACATAAAAACATCAGTTTCCTAATTAATCTTTGTTCCAGTCGTCCATACTTCAGCCTCCTGATTCATATGTTAATTAAATAGTTAACTGTTATTATCGCATCAAAAACCACTGACAGTAGTGTCGAGTTTGTAATAGATCTGACGCATCCACAGATAAAGACCTATGTGGGTATTAGTCAGAAGCTGTTTAATTGCTGGTGACTAATACTGCAGTCATAGCCACTGGATACCTTCAAATCTCTCTTGCAAAGTATAATGCTTTAAAGCATCTGTTGAAATTTGTACGGATTTATTCCTTTTTTTGACATCAGCAGAAGTGATTTTTATTTCTTCATTGCAATGTCATGTTTTGATCAGCAGATGTCTCGATGAGCCTCAGATCAATTAACGTGCAAGGCAGAAGATGGGCTCTTGAGCAACGTCCTTGCTGAGATGATTATCCATTTCAGTTCAAATTGAAAGGAGGAAATTAAGTCATCCTTTTTAACCCATTCAGCAGGGAAAAAAGACAGCTTTTTGTTTGGTATTATTATTATTATCGTTGTTTATATTTTTATCATCATTGGAGAGATGCATGGAACAAGACTAATAGGGTTCCTTGAAATAGAATAGGGATAATATAGGCAGTCATGTTTGAAGGAGGGGTAGCAATACTCCACCTGTTTCACGCACAGCCACGCGTGCACCACGAGGCAGGTGCGGTGAGGAACTTGCGCTTTTTAACGCTTGAGATGTGTCTTCCTTTGTCTCCCCCTAGTGGACGGAAGTTGGAACGAGTGGTCCACCTGGAGCGCATGTTCCGCTTCTTGCTCCAACGGTACCAAGCAGAGAACCCGGGAGTGCAATGGACCTTCCTACGGAGGCTCTGAATGCCATGGCAGCTGGAAAGAGACCGTAAACTGCTTCCTAAAAGATTGTCCAGGTCGGTTCCAGTTCCATCCTTAGGATTTACCTTCCAAATGACGGTGACGTAAGTATTAAACTGACTTTGGAGCTCATGGTGTCAAATTCTGGCCCTGTTTAGTTGATGGACGCTGGCACGCCTGGAGTTCTTGGGGCAGCTGCAGTAAAACATGCGGAGGTGGAGTTCAGCAGAGACAGAGAGTCTGCGAAGGGCCTTTCTTCGGTGGCGAACCCTGCCCCGGCGAAAAGGGGGAGCAGAAGCGCTGCAATGAAAGGAGATGCCCTGGTTAGTGACCCTGAAACTAGGAAAAAAAAAAAGCTGATATAGACCAAACAATGAAACAACTGTTCACCCCAAATGCTTGTACCCTTATTTTTTTAGAGCCCCATGAAATCTGTGCCGAGCAGAACACCGGAGAGGCTGTGTGGAGGAAAACTCCCGCTGGAGACGAGGCCGCCGTCGCCTGTCCTTCTGATGCTTCAGGTACAGTCGCAGCAAATGCATTTCTCTTTGGACGTCAGCGGCAGCGTGTTTCCATTATGCCATTAACAAATGAGCACTTCCTCTGACCACAGGCTTGATTCTACGCCGCTGCACCCTGGACGCCGTAGGCCTCGCCTCCTGGGAGAACCCAACTTACGTCAAGTGTGTCTCTAAGAACTATGAGAACATTCAGCTTCTGGTATGTATTAAAAAGTGTGGGGAAAAAAAGTGAAATATCCTTTTTAGTGATTTGTTTTTGAGTAATTTTTTTTCTTTTTTCTACAGGCCAGGGACTACATTTCCAAATCACAGACGGGGCAAAGTATGGACGGGTTCGCTGAGGTCATTTCGAGGCTGAGATTCTCATCCGACGAAGGGGCAAAGTACAGCGGCGACCTGTTGGCCATCATGGAAATCCTGAAAAACACCACCGAGCTTTACAAAGGCAACGGTCTGAAACTGAGCAACGCTGATGTGGAGGTAAAAAAAAAAAAAAGCCGCTGAAATGATCTCTCGCATTCAGTTTTATTTTAATCTCACAATGCTGTCTTCGTTTATCTGCAGAACTACGTCCAGACCATCAGCAACTTGCTGAGGGAGGAACATCATGACAAATGGGAAGAGGCACAGCTGGTACGTGCTAGGAGGCTGTGAATATGGGCAGGGCAGAAAACAAGTTGCGATAGCTCTTGATGTTCTAAGTGTGCAGAAGGTAGCAGGTAGCAAAAGGATGTGAGAAAAGAAAAGGAGGGCAAGGATGGGGACTGAAGACAGTTTCCACCGTTCTATTTAACACCCAAATTTTATATAACAGTGGAATAAGATAGGTGCTGAGTGGAAATGACAATTATAGGCCTATTCATTTGACACTAACCTGCACACTAACCTCATTTTGTGTTAAAAAAAAAAAAAAAACTTCAGACTTAGTTTTACTGCAGCAAAAGTGAAGCACTGCACATTTTAAGACGGGAACAAGCGAGGCCGTGTGCTGTTGAATCAGGGAGAATCACTACGCCCACCTTGCAATCTGTGATGCCTGGATAACCGTCCTACATTCCGGCGCCCGTTGTAGAAGGACACCACGTTTGCATGCGAGAGCACACCTTGCGCCCACATGGCTGCAGATCTGCGTCAGAGAAACGCAAGCCGGACTGCCCTCCCTTTCCACTGAGTGAAAGGACAAAAAAAAAAAAGAGAGAAAACACCAGTATGAATCAACGGCCGGTCCATTTATGGTCAGGGAAGTTCTTGTTGCATAGCAGCAAGAAGTTCTTTTTCTTTTCCTTTTTTTTTTCCTTTTCTCTGCACTGCAGAATAGTGTGCAGCACTGAGCACAGGCTGACATGCATGATCGATGGACATCTTAGTGTGGGATTGCTTGTGATTTTGGTGTAATTAATTACATTCACATTTACCTTTTACCTGACTTTAATGCCCCCTTTTTTCCCCACCTTTAGGGTAACAACATTAAGGAGTTTCTCCAACTTGTGGAGGAGTTCGTAAACATGATTGGCATGCAGATGAGCGGCTTTCAGGACATTTATGAAGTCACAGAGAATTTAGGTGAGCCTTCTTTAAAAAAAAAAAAAACAAACGAATCATTTGCATAACGTGCATTACACCAACTTTTTGTGAATTTGCACTGATTTTGGAACTACCTTTTGCCTGAGACGGCCCTCGATGAATTGCTCTTTTTTTCTGTGCCTCTCAGTGTTGAGCATCCACAAACGCCCAACAACCACAAGCTCGAACTTTACCTTCCCCCTGAAGGGCTGGAGGGGCATGCTGGACTGGATTCGGACCTCAGAGGAGAAGATCTCCGTGTCTCGAGATGCTCTCTCCATCGATCAGCCTGGTAAGGTCCAATAAACAGAACCTTCTGGTTCAAGTTTGCAGCAATCTAAATGCAAGTCTGAGGGGGATTTTTGCTTTTCGTCGCCAGATGGCAGTGATGCTTTTGTAACCGGCATCATCCTCTACAGAAACCTCGGTTCTATTCTTCCCTTCCAGAGGTAAGACGCCTTCAGTAAGACGCATTTGTCACAAGATGGCGCTGGTTATCAAAGACCCGAGAGGCAACGGCAGTCTGCAGCACCTCACGTGGGCAACTGTGATGTTCTTTGTCTCCACAGCAACAACTCCCTCCTCAACTCCAAGGTGGTGTCGGTGATTGTCAAGCCCACCCCGACTCTACTGTCATCCCCCGTGGAAATCGAGTTCCCTCACCTCCACAACGTAAGCCCCTCGTCGCCTCTCCGAGCCCGGTCCATCTCTCCCTCCCCTCCTCCGGCTGTTTACTTATCACAGCCTGCTGACATTTTGCTGACATTTGCAGTGACACTCTGACTTTTACCCGTACGTGTGTCAGTTGAAACCCCAGCAAAGGCTACACGCAGCTGAACGGCCATTTGACGCTTATCCGAAAGCCTGAAAGTAACGAGGAGAGGCTGTTTTTAGCCTTGTGTGTGGATTTCAGCGAAGGGGTGGTGAAAAGTGTGGGAAGGTGGCTGGTGTCAAGCTGTTGCTCGTCACACGTGTACAGCAGAGCGTCCCGGCCAGCACGTTTTATTTCTGGAGATTCCTCACACTGACTCTTCCATCTGCCTCTCTTTTGCAGGGCACCGTGAACGAAACCTGCATCTCATGGGACGAGAGTGAGAGGTAAGTGTGCGGCACAGCGTGTCTGCTTGATTGTGTGTCCAACCGCCACTCACCCACTCACCCACTCAGCCACCCAGCCACCCAGCCGCCCCGGGTGGCCTTCATCACCTAAGATGATGCCGTCTGTCACAAACCTGTCAGCACAGGCACAACAGTCAGGCGCATCAGACCTTTTTTTCAAACGTTGTGCGCTCAGATACACCGAAACAGCCTTGGAGATCCACACTTTGTCTCGATCTCCGTGGATGTCAGGGAGTCACATTCACACCTGCCGGAGTTCCGTTGAAAGGTCACCGCTGAGGTTAATCGCTGCGGTGCCACAGAGACAGACGACAAAGCGGAAAATACACCAGCATCCAGAGCGGACACACACTTACACAAACACACCCAAGGAGCTAGAATCTACAATGAAGCAAAAGCCAGTCTGAATGTGCTGGAAAGAATTAGAACAGGCCCTCGTTTCAGGAGGGAGGAGGCTGCGACTCCACTCAAATCAGATTCGTTCTGGACGACGGATGGAACTAATGGGTGAATAGAGACGGGGGAAACGACAGAAACGGAAGCTCTGGCTTCGCTGGGGGTCAGTGCGTGTAATATGCGTAAGCTGTTGCACAAGTGCAGCTTTTTTAATGACGGGAAAACATAAAAAAAAACACTGCACATATGCCATTTTTCAACATAGCGATCCAGTGATGCAGCCAAGCCTACAACTTCTTTTTTCCTTTTGTCTAATTTTGCTCCAGGTGGGAGCCTCAGTTATTTTGCTATTTTATATTTGCGAAGGATATGGAACAGATATTGAACATTAGTCATTATTTATTTCAGCGGTGTCCTGGCCTGCGTCCCTCCTTTCCAGGGAACAGGCTGTCCTTTGTCCCCAGAACACAGTTGCAAAGGCTGCCAATGATCTCATGTCTGCAGAGAAACTACTTCTTCTCATCAGGAATGATGGCTGCAATATTCCTAATGTAGAATTATGACTGATCGCCACCATTCATCGTGGCACCTGTTAATCACATGCATGTAAAGGTTAGTCATCATTGAGGCGTCCCAGAAGCGCAAATTACAGATATGACGCTATGGATAGAAAGTATATCAAAACTGCCTCTTTTTTGGGACAATCAAACTTGTATCTTTGATGCACCATCCCCAAAAATATACCTTCTCCCCCCCTCCAACACCCCACCTCCTCCCCAAAGCGCAGACCGCTGTCAGACATTCGCATTGGTCAGACGCGTCCTCGCCTAACGCGTCGGCGCCTTCGCCTCTCCCCTCTTTTGCAGCTCTTCTCTGCTCGGTTCTTGGTCTGCTCGGAGCTGCAGAGCGGTTCCCGTCCACCCATTCAGAACCAAATGCGTGTGTGACAGCGTCTCCACCTTCGCCATTTTAGCGCGCGTCAACTTGGACTCGGTAAGTCTTCCGTCTCCTCCCGACGTCTTTTTTCTCCGCCACCTTCGCGATTGTTTCCGCGCGTTCGTGGCTCGTTGTGCGTTGCTTTCGGGCTCTCTGCTGTCGCATTTCCCTCTTGGTTTGCATTTTCATCCTATTTCCTACGAATTACCCCGACAACGTGTTGATGCGCAGAAATAGCTTTGCGTTTTTAAATGGCAAAAAAGCAAAAAGCTGCGCACTTGCCAGTTTTTATGTGAAGAATCGGGCTTATTTTTACTCCATTTGCTGTTATTATTATTATTATAATATAAAGATGCCACGAAACTAATACATTGGCAGCCTTTTGGAAAAAGCACTTCTGCCGTTTACGTCAGATTCCCCTGACGTGAATTCTTCCGTTTACTTTATTTTAATCTATGTTTCATTCCCGGTGTGTTTTTCGTTTTGATTACAAAAATGCACCATTGGGAATTGCTTCATTCCATGCGCAATGACAATGTGTCATTTTCCACCCTGTACTGTGCAGCTTTTGCAGCCGCTCGCTCCCCAGTTGCCGTGGCAACGGCTTCTGCAGCCCACCCTCGGTCTATGAGATTTTTGATAATGCTGGAAAAAACACACACACATATTCCCCACCCCCTCTCCTCTAAATAGAGTCGTAAGAAATGGCAGGTCTCTATAACAGACGGGAGAGATTTCTGCCAAAGATGCGCAGCTGTTCCGCATTTATTTCCCTTCTTTCTTTGGAAAAGGCTTCCCCTTCACTTGTTAGATCCATCAGATCTTCTCTTTATCCAAACTGTTGTTTACATTTCTAAAGAAAGAGCAGGGCCTCCTACATTGACTGCACGGAGTGCCTTCGTTTTAACCCCCCGAAGATAAAAAGCAGAAGCGACAATCACTCGCTCTGCCAAATATCCTGCAGGTGTAATCAATTCTGGATTAGCCGTCTACCTCCGCTCTTCCTCCAGTCTTCCTCTTTGGCCACAGCACCCAAGTCTGCAAATGCCAGAGTGGCAGACCAATGAGCGACAGACGTCTGGTCATGCATTGATGCTTCCTCCTGCTCCTCTTCTTCCTCTCCCCCCTCTGCCTTCTTCATCCATCCTTTGATGTGTGGCGTGGATATTTTCAATAATGTCCTCCTGTGAGTCTTATGAGAGAGAGAAAGGGGAGGGGGGGGAGATAGAGAGAGAGAGAGAGATGTGAAAAACAGCCAGATGCTGCAGTCTCCCATCTGATACGGTCCGACTTCAGATATCTGGTATCATCGTGTGTGTCGGAAACGTAACGGTCCAGTGGGAGCAGACCACAGAGTTAGATGCTCTCCATGGCCCAAATGACTAAGTATGGCCTTGGCAGCATGGTGGTGTTGGTCCAGTAACCCTTTTTTGGAAAGGAGAACATGGGATGTGGTCAAGGACAGGGAGACGTGTGCCAGATTCGGGGACATCATCCCGGATCCGGAGATAAAACCAGGCAGCAGCTTCGTCCCGGTTCTACGTTGTTTCTTTTCCCCACATTCAGAGATGAATGAGGCCGAACCGCTGTGCGATCTGCCATCTGTTTGGGGGACGCTTATCATGGAGGTGGATGGATTTGAGACGAATCGGAGGCATTAAATGAGTCTTTGGCCGCCGTTGGCTGGACTGTACCAGCTGTGGTTTGAATCCCCAAAGGTCCACCTAAAGGTTTATTGGGTTTTAGGTTATCGCCTCGCCCAAAAAATGGACTTCGTACATGATAAAAAAAAAAATCTATTATGTCCTTTTTGACAGACGTCTCCTACAGGCACCACCATAGTAACGAGTAAAGTCTGATCTGAGTTGTTATATGAACTGAAAAAGTGTTAAGAGACTGATATTATAGCTGAAATTGTGCGTTTTGAAACAGAAACAGGGTTTTGTTTGTGCGACAATGACCCGTGAGCCCTAAAAGTGAGTGAACAGCAGGTGAGTTGACCCCGCACCCCCCCGCCTCCCTCGACCGGAGGTTGCGTGCCAGAGCTGTTTGAACACAGGGAGGGTCGCTGCCGTTGGCAGCGGCGGGCGCTAAGTTGCTGTCAGAAGGGCAGAAGGGCAGGTGGCGGCTGATTAATGCACAGGCGATAATGGTCCACCTGTTCACTCCTGCGGGGGTGAGCAGAGACGCTGCTAGTTGGCACGAAAATGGGAAGAAGGTTGAAATATTTAAGTTTTTCCAAAGTGGAGGGGAAAACGGAGCTTGAGATGTCTGCAGCCATCAGACGGTTGCGGCCGGGTCTAACGGCTGAGTACAGCAGCCCCCCTTTTAACCTTACTGCAATGAATGGAACCCCCTCCTCGCTCAGTGGGGGAGACAAATACGTGTAGTATCCTTCTCGCCTCATTTGACGACTCCGGGGCTCGACGAAGAAGCACAGAACCCCCGATCGTTTGTCTCGTTCGCCTCTCAATCTTTCTGACACGTTCACCTTGAGGTCACCTTGCCTCAGCCATGGCCTGATTGTGCCATTCAGCTGTTTGCCTACAGGGAGCTGTCTGTTTTTCCAGATAGCACCACACACACACACACACACGCGCGCGCACCCAGAGGCTTCACTGATGTGCGCATGTGAGCGCCTCATTGCTGCTTCTTCTACATGTGTGTATAATCTGGTCTAAAGGTCTGGTTTGCTCTTCTCTCCTCTGTCATAGATGATGGACAAGGCTCTGCTGCCATCCGTAACCCTCATCGTGGGCTGCGGGGTCTCTTCTCTCACCCTGCTGCTCCTCATCATCATCTACGTCTCCGTGTGGAAGTAAGCGACCTGCAAATGCTAGCCCCAAACTGAATTTATTGTGTGCTGCGCTCTCTCTCTCTAATTCGCTGCTAATTTTCCCTCTACCTTTGTCACCCCTCAGGTACATCCGTTCCGAACGCTCTGTCATCCTTATCAACTTCTGCCTCTCCATCATATGCTCCAATGCTCTCATTCTTGTCGGACAAACTCAGGCTCGCAATAAGGTGAAACACCCTTCCGGTCCAATTCGCTGCTTTTTGGAATGTTTTGGGAATGAAGCGGCAGAGTTGACACATATTTTTTTATCTTCCTTCCTTCTGGGCTCCCACAGGTGGTTTGCGCTCTGGTAGCAGCTCTCCTGCACTTCTTCTTCCTCTCCTCTTTCTGCTGGGTGCTGACAGAAGCTTGGCAGTCCTACATGGCTGTCACCGGCCGTCTGCGCAACCGCATCATCCGCAAACGCTTCTTATGCTTGGGCTGGGGTAAGATCGCCCGTCTCTGCGTTTGCACCCTTTTTTTTAAAAGCTAATCTTCTGTATTCGGGGTCTGACCTTTTTCCTCTTTCCTCTTTCACTTGCATATTTTCACTTAGGCCTTCCCGCGTTGGTTGTTGCCGTTTCCGTGGGCTTCACTAAAGCTAACGGATATGGCACCGTCAACTAGTAAGTCTCAGAAAGCGATTTTAGGGCCGTTTTTTTCTCCATTTCATTGCTTTAGGTATTGAAATTCCTCTTCCTCTTCCTCTTCTTCTAGCTGCTGGCTGTCTCTTGAGGGTGGTCTGCTCTACTCCTTTGTCGGCCCCGCCGCAGCTGTTGTTTTGGTAGATCCGCTAACCTTATACACTCTGTGACTATATAGATTGGTTGCTGCATTGCCTTATTTTCCATTTTTTCTCATGAACAGGTGAACATGGTGATCGGCATTCTGGTTTTCAACAAGCTCGTCTCCAAAGACGGCATCACCGACGTGAAGCTGAAAGAGAGAGCTGGGTAGGTCCCATGAATCACCTCTCCTCCGTTTTATCATCACTGTCAGTGTTATTTTATCGCATAAGCAGTATTGATGCGTTTGATATTAGGCCTTATCTTCGTTTAGCGCGAGAGGAGAGAAAGTCCACCGCAGCCAGAGGGGATCTGTTGCATCTGATCTGTTTTCTAACCCTTTAGGGCGTCCCTCTGGAGCTCCTGTGTGGTTCTGCCCCTGCTGGCCCTCACCTGGATGTCCGCCGTCCTGGCCATCACTGACCGCCGCTCCGCCCTCTTCCAGATCCTCTTCGCCATCTTCGACTCTCTGGAAGGTTTCATCATCGTCATGGTTCACTGCATCCTTCGCAGAGAGGTAAGAAAAAAGCAAAAACATTTATGAAAGAAAGCCCTTGGATTTGGAAAGGGGACCTTCTTTTTGCTTTGAACACTGGTTTGAAAGACTTCTTTTTTTTTTTTCCATTTCCTCTCATTAGGTGCAGGAAGCTGTCAAGTGCAGAGTGGTAGACCGCAAGGATGATGGAAATGGAGACTCGGGCAGCTCCCTTCACAATGGCCAAACCCATATGGTAAATTTCTTGGCCTTTTGCCTTTTTAATGTCTTGAGTGCCTCTTGTATTCTTTCCCAAAATGAAATGTGCATACATTAGGCACTAATGAAACATTTCTTTGTCTTGTATCAGCAGTCTGACAGCGAAAAGGATGGCGATTCAGGCAGACAAGGTGAGCTCATTTTTACCTTATTTGTTTTTTTGCGCTCTATATCTTTCACATTTGCGTTTCAGTTTTTGATGAGCCTTGCGTGCGTGGAAAGGAACATATCATTTAAACACGTTTTTCCATCTCGAAGGAATGAAGAGCTCCTCTGAGGAGAAGATGCCCTCTTCTCACCTGCCCCTCCCCATGGGTTCCAACTTCCACACCCTGCCTTCTAAACCCAGCAAGAGTCACATGCAGGCAGTTCCTGAATACTCCAGCCACACTCTCACCCTGAGGAGGGAAAAGAGCCGTCTGGTGGGAGGAATCGACCCATCCTGTGGAAAACCCGTGTATGTCTGCGAAGGGGAGCTCTTCAAACAGCTGGATGCTGATCTAGCCGGCGCCCAGGGTGAGGGCAGCATGTCTGAGGGCAGCGGCTACGTCCTCATGCCCAACACCACCTCTACCTTGAGGTCCAAGCCCAAAGATGACCCGACAAAATACAACATCAGCATGGATCAGCTGCCGCAGGCCAGGCTGATGCACCTCGGTGGACCTTTCGCCGAGCCCCAAGCCGCTTTCGGCATCCAGTCGATCCCACCGGACCAGGTCAGCATATCGTTTTCAGAGAGAGACTCCCCCATCCAGAACATCCACAACATGTCCAGCGAGTCTCACATCACCCACAGCAGCCTGGAGAACACATTCGAATCCATGAACTCTATGATGTCCAAGAGTGAGACCATCTCCACTCTGTCCATGAGCTCCTTGGAGGTAAGATCTGCACTCTTGTTTCATCTTGATTTGTGCATTCGGCTGCATTGATCGTGTCTTACGCTCTAAATTTTCTCCCCATTTCTTTAATTATTGCAGAGACAGAAATCACGATACGCTGAGTTGGATTTTGAGGTAAATGTTTTGCAGAGAACTCTATCGATGCTATTGATTCACGGAGATCATATATTTCAAGATTTAACCTTTTTTTCTTTTTTTTTTCTTCTCTAGAAAATAATGCACACCAAGAAGCGCCACCAGAATATGCTACAGGACCTGAACAGGAAACTACATCACGCTGAGAAGGACAGAGAGTCGCCGGCTTCTGACAGCAAGGTAAAACGAGCGATATTCATGTCCAAACTATAAAGGGACGCAGGGACAAAATAAAAATAATTCTGGAGAAAAAAAAAACAGAGGCAATGACAGTATTAAAAATATTTATTCTATGGTAAAAAAAAAATTACTCAACAAAACCACCAATAATTTGTATATTGAATTATGATTAGCATTAGCTTCAGTCCATTTGAATAAGGGTGTATTTTCTTCCTTCTTACAGTCTGTGAGATGGAGTGTGTCTTCAGGAGGAAGTGACAAAACAAACCACAGTGTGAGTGTTTATATACAACCTCACATTCTCAAAATTTACTGTATAGACGAGACACACTGTTATATATACGATTCCAATTGCCTCGTGAAGTAGCAATGTCTTTAGTTTAGTTTTTAGAACCTCATCATGGTGTAATTGATTCGTCAGTATACGATGAATATGTCAGAATTTAGTTGGACCTGCTGAGAAATAACAATTCTAAAGTGCCTTTTTGTTGTATTTTCACAGGACAAACAGCAGGGTCCTTTGGACAGGCCATGGGAGGGAGTCCGGGGTATTCCGCAGTCACCCCCCGCATGGGTCCGCAAGGACCTGGAGCCCCTCGCCGCCTCACCCCGTGAGTGGGAGAAGGCGAGCACCACCATCCCTCTGGTGGGGCAGGATATCATCGACCTGCAGACAGAGGTCTGAGGGGAAGGAAGGGGGCTAGTCGTGTCACCTGATTTCACCTTGGTCAACTTTTTTGGTTTGGGAATGATATCCAATATGGATAGAGCAGGAAAAAACCAAGAAAGGCAGTAGGTCCCAAATCGAAGTCTTCAACCCTCAGCCAGAGTGGGAAGGAAGGGTGTAGAGTGAGCGCTAGTGGGGTTTTTAATGTAGCTTCTCTGTGTGGACGTCTCATGTCAGAGTGCTCTGAAGGTCAGAGGGTTAGTGGAGCGACCAGTGGTTTCCACGGACCAGGACTGGTTGTGGTTCCATTAAGGCTTCACTGGGAGTTTCCTGAGTCCAGCTGGTTCAGACGATGCGCTCAACACGTCTTGCGCTTCTTTTCACCTTCACTTAACTCTGAAAGAAAAAAAAACATGAAGTAACATAACACACATTCTGTCCTCCCTTCCGTTCTGGGAGAACAGTCGAAATCTTTGGCTGCTGCTCTTCCGGCCAAGTTACCTTCCAGACCGGGACACAGCGAGACAGCATAAGGAGCCAACGCCACACATTTTGGTATGGACGCATTTTTGTTTTGTGCTGTATTTTTTTTCTTTGTATTTTGTTTTCACTGATGCACAACTGGAAGTGCTTCAGAAAGTCTTTAATGAGACTCTTCCATTGAAATTCCGTCTACTTAAGGAGTGAAAGTGCGTCTCACTTTAATATGACCATGATTTTTTGAATGTTTACTGTTATTTCGATTGTTGTTGTTGCTTTTGTTGGATTTATTTTATAGACTATTTTTAAGCCATGGTTTAAATCCTGTTTAGCACAACTTTTATTTTAAATGGGATATTCACCAACATGCTCTAAGAAAGGATTCAGAAGGTTATTATGTGTTGTGAGCCCGTACGGACTGCATCGGGACAAACATACTGAGTGGTGATGGAGGTAACGAGTCCTGGTTTCTACGGCATATTGCTTTGTTACCGAAACACCAGCACCAGGATGAACACAGACTCTTGCACAGGAAGAGCAGTGCACTCTGGGAAAAAATGCTGGATGGGGAAAGCACGAGGCGTTGGGGAGGAACCGCCCCCTCTCGGCTGGCACAAGATGCAGGCTCTTCCATGTCGTACATGTGGATTTAAGGGTCGAAAAAGAAAAAAAAAAACCTTTCATCATCGCCCTTTTGTTTCTCAGCCTTGCAGAACTCTTGGACTGAGCAGAGGCTCTCGGTGCTGATTTGACTTCCAGCACGGCACCGGGTCCTTGAGACTTTAACACATTTGTGTTTTTTAGCCATCAGTGTGTTATAGTGCAATATGATGGGTGCTTGATGCTCAAGCAAGATCGATATTACGATTAAGGCAGAATTTTTTTCTTACCAATGGTTTCAATCTTTTATACCATCTTCCTCATATGTGCAGAGCATATAGATACTTTATGAGAATATTCTATGACAAATCTGTATTAGCAATTCGAGGAATTTGTTTATTAGAGATTTATTAGCACAAGATCTCCTTATTTGGAGCTCTCTGTGACAGGTAGATAACTGTACTTCTATAAAGCGAGTATTATAGAAAATGAATGATAGCCTATGAATATCTTTAAACTGTGCTTCAGGATATTTGTCATTACTCTTTGCTGTGTAGCGATGGGTAATTGAACCTCATGTCTTCTGTGACAGTGTTTTTTGATAACCTTGTCAGTAACTCAGTTCTATGTACTACCAGCCAAATCCGGTCCCTACAGATCCGTCCTGTTCATACCTCAAGGTACTTGTACTGAATCCCCATTTGTACTTTTCGTCTCCGCTTTTATTTTTTAATGTTCTAGTTTACCTTCTGTAGATGTACAGTTTTCACAGCACAAAATGAATGTGACTTCTTTCTAATAAAATAAATCTATATTACATGAAGAACACAGTCTGCGCTTGTTGAATGACTGTTTTGATCCTGTTGGGTCAAACGTGTTAATCTCCCCATCCTCTAAACTGTCAAAGCAACCGGACATGTCGGCATTCGAGTTTTTAAAGTCTAAAAATCCAAAATTAGGAGTGTAGAATTTTTTAAACAAACACATCAAGGCACTACATTACGTAAGACGTGAGAATTGGCTTTTGTACGCACCGGTGCCACATTAAAGTACACGTCCATCCCTTTCTTCCCTAAATATAGACAAGATGTGCACAAAAACAGCAACCTTTTAAGATAATAAAAGTTCACTTTACCTCTGTTCTAATTTTATGCTTCTCAGGAAGGCGAATCATCACGGAGAAAAAAGATCTATGAAGATGAGTAATGAGAATATAAACAAATTTGACAGAGGCTGGAGTATGACTGTGACCTCTTTTTAAAAATAGGACACGTCCTGAACATTTTAAAAGTCGTTTTTCTCCTCTGCAGCCCTGCAACTCTACCCTCTATCTTTTCCACACCACATCTTTGTTCTATATAACTAAACCAGCAAGTATGACTCCTGCCAGGCATTATATGAAGGAGATTTGCATCATCGATTTGTTGAGCACGACTTATTTTCGGAGGTCAGCCTAAGACCAGAATAAAATGTACAGTTGCTACTACACTGTTGCTGCGATTCTCACATGATATGCACTTTTTATTGTTGTCCTTGCAACACAGTAACAATCTAATGTGACTGCATGTAGTTTATCTTCCTTTCTTCTTGGGAGGACAAGTAAAATCTATTCATCTTTGAGACAACACAGGGTTCCGTGCTGGAGCACTTTGCTTTATCGCAGCGATATATAACTAAAATAAGGCAGCGATTCAGGGTGATTTGTCAGCGTTTACATTTTTTGCATTCTGAAATGCTTCTAAAAATCCTTTTGAGGACTAGATTGAGCACATTTTTTGTGTGTTGCGTTATGTTGATCACTTATTATTATTATTATTGCTTATTTGGATTCGTCTCTCGCTCTCACGTCATGCTTCCCTTCTATGATTGTCTTGCCATCATATCCATGTTCTGCATTGTCCTCCGCTGTAAATTCTCAGTGTTGAGGCTGCTTTGGATAATCTGAACCTGTGCTATTGAAAGGGCCTGCGTTCGTGGATGCGAATGGCTCTAAATAAAGTTGTGTTTACACTCTTCTCTGTCAAGTCGGCTTGTTAGCGTCCCTTAAAATGAATCTTGTCGTTCCTCTCATGTGTCAAAAGCGTGTCCTCTTTTTTTTCTTTTTTACTATTTCTCCTGCCTCTTCCTTATTTCCATTATTTCCTTCTTGAACTTTATAGGCGTGTTCAGGCTCTCCGTGAGTAATGGCTGCAGTCAGAGGTTGGCCTGTTCATTTGGCGCATGAACACTGACTGACGTCACCTCAAGGCCTCGGATGATGTGAAGCACACAGCCAGAAATAAATACACATTGTAAGAGTCTTTGTTGGGTTTTTCCTCAGTATCTCAGACACTTTTTGCACAGGTTGTCAAAATATTCACTGTGAATGATGCTGGGGGGGGGGTTTTTTCCCCTCCTTTGCTCTCTATGTGTCAACGTGCAACAGCCTTGCAGCTTTTTGACAGCTCTGACAGTGTCTGTCATGGTCAGGTGTTCAGCCTTTGCCTTTTAATTACGATTCGAGTAAATCATATCAGGATTCTGTCTGGCTCAGCATGTGTTCCCACCATTTTTTTCTGACACCTATTTCTTAATTAGGTAGGGAATCAGCAATTGTTCACTCTGCCCCTCATTTGAAGCATTTGCATGTTTCCATATTCTTTTAATATCTGCAGCTTGTTTTTTTTTTTTTTTTTTTTTTTTTTCCAATACAGCTCCTTGTTTTCCCATCAGCCTGACAAATAAAAACAGTTTATAATCACAATACGGTCGGAGCACATAGGAGCTAAAACACTTCTCAGTGGTAATAACATCGACTGCCTATGATTGAATAACTCACACCCTTTAGGACACACACACACGTACATTTAGACTTGTCTTTTCATTCTCGCTCCAACCCCCCACTGCTGCCATCCTTCCTGACTTGAAATCCATAATCAATTAGCACCTTGCTGGCAGTAACAGCAAGGCACTGCCTGTCTATTAATTGAAGGCCGTTGCTATGGAAACTAGGAATAATAATCCACGGGATGGTTCGAGAGAGGTTTTGAAACTCCCAAACAGAAGCAAACAAACATTCGCCTCTCGCAGGCAATATCACGTCATTATCTTGTGTAAAACAGCAAGGTTAACAGATTTTTCTTTGTTGTGAAGACCTTAAAGAAGTAAAAAAATAAAACACTTTTACTGTGTGTTTGATGTTTTACGGTTATCTTACAAGTTTGGTTATGTTAACATTTAATTCTGAACAGAAGACCTCAGAAAACACTGCAAACTGCTATCGCAGAGCTGATTATGAGTGTTGCATGTGTAGTTATTCCTTGAAAACTACCAACTTTGGAAGAGAATTTGGAAGAAAACAGAATACAAATACTATAATATTTATAACTAATCATATGTTGCAGCTTTGTCACAAAATGGAACTTCCGGACTGATGAGGACAAAAACATTGTGGCTCCACAGGAAGATGTCATGAGCACTGAGTGCATGAGTACACTCACCTTTGCCAACTGATTGGAAGTAACAAAAGATAGCCACGCCACGCCTCTGCTCTGCTTTAAACGATAAAACACTGCAGAGGTGGATTACAACAGCGTTTTTGCATTATAGCGAAATGCCAGCAGTCTCTTGAAGGTGATCTCCTGGTGTGTATAACAGCATGTCTGGCTTTCAGACCGTATGCTATCCACGGGGACTGACTGGACAGGGGGAGGCTAATGACCAGCTTTGGTATGTTGAAAGGGTAACTGCTGTTACAGTGATGTGTGTGACAATTTTGTACAGTGAGTAATATGCAAAACCTCAATGTGTGCCGCAGTAAGCGACGGCGCTAAATTCACAGCTGAAAATTACTGCTAAAACATACAGAGAAGATATTGGAATCCTACTTAATTTGAATGACTAAAACCCTCCTGACTAAAGTCTCCCAGGGTTAAGTGTTTTTGTCTTAGGAGACTGACTGATGTATATTGGAGTGTTTTCTTGCTTCGTCCTTAAATGCCTTAAGCAAGTTGACATTTTTGTTTTTAATTGAAATGTCTTGACGAACGACCGTGACATTTTAAAAACATGCTAATGCCCCTCCACACTCTTTTTATATATAAATATATTTTTTCACAATATGTACTTTTCTTTACTGATGTGCGACATCATAAAATCATTTCTCTATGAAAGATAATTACACTATACATTGTTTTACCATTGCCTCCTATATTTGCTGTCAATCCAACCATCCAACCATCCATCTATCCATTTACTTCACCTGCGTGAGGAGCAGGCCAGGTGAGTGGCATAGTCGCTCCAGTGTGTCCTGGGTCTGCCATGAGGCATCCATGGGCAAATGTCCCTTTTGTGCAGCTTTACTCCGAGCTGAGCAAAGGTGAGCAAGCCACCTTTTTCCGGTCGAGAACCATGACCTTTGGAGGTTCTCATTCTCACCCCAGCTGCTTCACCTTTCACGGTGCAAAAACTGCTCAAAGTGTGCTGGGGGTCCTTCTACAAAGAGGAAATGAGACAACATCATCCACCAAAAGTATAGATGACTTCCAAACTGGACCCCCACCCCCCTCTAGCCCATGGCTGTACCTGCAAAGTCAAACCCCAGGTCAGGGTGGCACCTCAGTAACGCCAGGGTGACCTAATCATCCTTGATTTGATTTTGTTTTTCACGTTGGGTTTCTGATTCCCCCTTCGTCTGGCCCCGTTTGCCATGGGAGACGGTAATCACCTGCAACAACATAGCACCTAGAATCTTCCAGGCACACAAACACCTCCACCTCGATAAGATGGCGGTTCTCTTGTACTGTATGTGCTAAAATCCTGAAAAAAAAGGTTTAGTCACATTGCCAAGAATCTAGCAGCATCATGCAGGTGCTAATGAAGTTCAGATGAGTTCTATGTTCAAATGCCCTCTTGCTAATTTCAGTAATACTTTTATAATTTATTATTAAAAAACAATGCATAAAATATTCTGCAGAATGCATAATACGTCATTAATGTTCCTGCACGCGGTGCTGCTTGGGAAAACGAAATGGTCATGCAAGGGCATTGTACCATATCTTCTGGTCCGCATGACCTTACTTTGTCTTTGCTCAGGTTAGTGCTGTTGCCAGGATACTATTTCCAATGGCAACACTTGAGCCAGCCAGGCCAGCGGCTCTGAAAAGATACAGATAACTGGCTGCTCCACATCCCGTGGACCGGAAGTCCATGTGAGTGCTCAGTGCTCATGAAGTTACTTTTCTTTCAGAGGTAAAACTCTAGTGCAGCTTAATGTGGATTAAAGGTCCTTTTGAACATATATGGATAACCCCCCCCCCCCCCTCCTTTTTTTTTCTTGTGGATATACCATCGCTGGAGCTTTTTATATTTTGCATTTTTAAAACAGCAAAATATTGCAAAATCCTTTACCATGTTTGGACATTAATTAGTGCATATCGGGATTGACATTCTCCTATATTTTATATTCAATGCATGCATTAGCCCTCATTGCAGACAAAATAAGAACAAACAACTTTTGCGCAGGGAAATGAATTCTTCTCTATATGTTTCTTATTTAGTAGATATCTTTTTGCACATGCAAAAAGCCCCTCAACTGGTTGAGGACACACTGCCACCGTTTGTCGCAATGGCGTCACTGCGTCCTTCATGCGTTTGCTGGGGGAGTATGGAGATCTATCTAAAAAAAAAGGCATATCCAAAGCATGAAACATAAGACGCCTTCTTTACTTCCTTTTGCATCAGTCCGCACGCTGTGCATGATTCAAGTGTAGCATTTATATCTCATTATTTATTTCCTTTTACGCACCATGGATGTTGGGTTATACAACCCCTTGATGCAGTAACTTTTCCGGTTACCAGATTATTGCTGTTTTTTGGGGTTTTTTTGTACTAGACCCTCAGGTATTATCAAGTACATCACTGGAAGAGCACCCTACCCACGCCTATTCACTGACCGTCAACCTCTGGATGAAAAGGGAGTTTGGTCGCTGAGCTCATACTCCAATGAGTTGGTCGTTCTGGGGGAAGAGAGGAGGTTCTTCATCAATGGGACTCTAATATGGTGACTCATCTGCACTTAACACCCACTGCTAAGCTGTCCTTTGTGTTGCTGAGTGTGTCTCATACAACATTGGATTGCTGCACACTGTGACAACTCAGAACCATCAAATTAAGGTTGACAGCGGTCAAAAATCTTCACAGGAACATTACAGCCATGATGACGCCTCTAAAAGCTAAGATTTTCACTGAAGAAGAGCTTTGCACACCACTGAAGACTGGCTCCATGGTGTAACACAAATATCCAAACTCTAGATTTAGAGCTGACTGCCAAAGCTCTTGGAGAGACAACATGAAATTAAGCAATGGTTGACTCTCTCTCCCTCTCTCTGGTGTAATTAAAAAAAATGCTACAATAGTGTTATTTGTGTTCAGTGCATCATTTGGAGACATCCAAGAGTACAGAGGAATGCTGTCTGAGGGATACAATGCTTAGATTGAACATATTATCAGAGATGGTGGATGACTCAGAATTAACCTTGGGAAAGGATCACTTTTCAGCGCTCACAGTAATGGATTCCACATGTAAATGTATTACTGTGTACTGTATGTTTTAGATAATCATCTGTTCCTTGACCCATTATCAGGGTTTCCTGAAAACGCTGTACTGTAGACGGCAATATAAACCTATAGTTAGGGACCTGGCAATAATTATATTGACGAAAAAGAACGAACGCAAACAAAAAAAACACTGACATCTCAGCGTTATATCCACGCAAAACAGACTCTAGTGCCAGAGTTTTGTAGAGATGTGTTGTGTAAATTCCGATTGACGCCATCAGCAACTGGATATCTTTTTTCAATCCACTGATTCGCCCTCCAGGCTGGTAGGGGGCGGTAATGCACATTTAGGCTGAGCGCTAGCCGCCAGTTAAATCACAAAGAGGAAGCAGCTGGACGCCTGTGACGCGCATGGCCGACTGCTTCCGGTCCGAACCTTTTTCCGCGTTAGAAGCTGGCTGCAGCTAGTGTGTGCCTGGCCGTTTGGAACCGTTTTTGAGTTCTCGACAATGGCAAGGTTTCTGTTGGGAACACATTTTCGAAGATGCATGACAACACAGATTAGAATGTTTTCAGACCAGGTAAACTTCAGTGATTTGCTTGCAGATTACGTTTTTAATGCTACTGTTAGCTAAAATAACCAAGGCTAACGAGCTAGTTGTTAACTTTTTGCATGTTTAATATTGCTTAAAAGGGGACAACGTTAAGATAGGCCATTTTCGCAAAGAATTCAGTGTAGTAAATCATATTTTATAGCTGCTTTTTCAACCACGTCAAACCATTCTAAACTTCAAACGTCATGGACCACTTAAGCGTTGCAATAGAGTGTTGGTTCAGAGAACCTAAAACCAGCTTAGTTGTTATTATACCCGTTTGATTTGCAATTGTATGCATTGCTTAAAATGACTGCCAAAATAAGACGTATTCTGTAATTCCATAAGAATGCGCATCGTGTAGGAAATGTGGTAATTAAACTGTCGCTCTGCTTGTTTTAGTTTGGGGAGTTGGGCAAGGGAGCAGGAAGAGGTGGTGGTGGAGGAGGCTCTGTTAGGGAGGCAGGAGGTGCGCTTGGAAAGCGAGCAGCTGCAGAGGAAGAGCGGTACTTCAGGTAGGAATCCTTCAAATGTGATCTTAATTCTGCTGCCCAAGATCCTAAACTTTCTTTTTTCTTGTTCCCCTCTGCAGGCAGAAGGAAAGGGAGCAGTTGGACATGCTCAGGAAGCATCACGAGGAAGAAATTGACCACCATAAGAAGGAGATTGAACGCCTACAGAAGGAGATCGACCGCCACAAGGGCAAAATCAGAAAGTTGAAGCACGATGACTGAAACTTGGAACCTTGTTGTCGATGTTTCAAGGAGTCTGCTCTTTTTATTGCCCAAGTCAATGATTACCAGCTATTAATTGACTCAGAGGTCAGAGCTGCACCATAGGTGGCCTAATGATAAAAAAAAAAACTAAAAATAAAGTGCTTTCTTTTTGAAAATGCATGTCACTCATTGACTAACCATTCTGTGTAATGGCCAGTCTTTTGTGTATATATATGGGATTGTCTACTATATTCAGAAAAGGTAATGGTAAATAACAAAATGCTATCTAAAAGCTACCTAAAATAAGGGACATAAGTATTTTTGGCTGATACTGATTTTTGCTAATGTATAAAAATTTACATGAAACATTTAGTTTTTCACCAAAGGGGTGGGGGGGCTTTCTGACAAAGCCAAACCTTTTCTGAATTAGTGTAGTATGCGAATGCGAGTTTATATTTCAACATTTATATTTTACAGAAATTTCAAAAGTAAAGTAAAGTTTCAAGGTAGAACAAAATGTTATAGCAAAAAAAGGAGCCCGGCCGTCGGAGTGAATACTTCTTTTTTTTCCCTCTTTACTGAAATCTCGCGATGTTTGTGAGCGGTGGCGTTGTTCTGCCGAGCCGACGACGAGACCGCGGCTGTCTGGAAATTTGTCTCGTGTGTTGGATATAAACTTATTCTGTATATTTGTCGTTTATTTGTTGTCCGGACAGGTTGACTGTTCCAATTTTTATACGCGTGACGCTTAGGGTCCAGAATCACTCTGGTAAGTTGTGCTAAATAGTTGCACGGAACGTGTGTTTGAAGGTGTCTGCACGGCTAGGCCTTCGCTTCACTCGTAAGGTGACCACAAAGCTAAAACCATCGTCGTCTTTTTTTAAAAAAATGGCTGGAATACATGCCTTTAACTGTTTTTTGGAACCCGAAGAGTGTCTACGGTTGTATAAAATCGCCCCATTCAGAATGAAGCTAAATGTAATTCAGCATATTTTGAAAGCTAGCAAGCAGCATGCAAAGGGGGCGGGACGGTGGATGTCACTGAATGCTTCCAACGGACGGATTTTCTTTTTATACTGTACGTCGCAGCTTCATTTTTCTAGGATACTGCAATTTATAGTCATAAATTGTGTTAAAACTGTTGTTGTCCGTTGTATCATCAATATCGTGCCATTTCTAGTTACTCAGTTTGGGTTACACATGTCATCAGACTGATGGCTGAACAGCAAAGGGTGATTCTGTGTGGAAATCATATGATTGTCATCAGTACTGCAGGTTTTCTGGTTTTATTCAACAGGAGAATGGCTGAGGTGAACGGTAGTTCTGCCCCGGCGAAGGAGGAAGAGGAGCCCATGGATGTTACAGCAGCACACACAGAGAACTACCAGACACTTATCGATGCTGGGCTGCCCCAGAAAGTTGCAGAAAGTCTCGACAACATTTTTCAGACAGGTAAGTGGTAGCCGGTTTGGGTTACAATATTATTAAAACAACGATCCAATAATAAATCAAAAGCCCTGGTGCCATTTGAACGTGTTCTGTTTTGGTTTTTCAGGCTTGGTGGCCTACGCCGATCTAGACGAAAGGGCCATCGATGCGCTGCGGGAGTTTAACGAGGAAGGGGCGCTGACGGTGCTGCAGCAGTTCAAGGAGAGCGACCTGTCCCATGTGCAGGTAGCCGTGCGGACGAGCGGCACCGCTCGCCGTCTGACTAGTCAAGTTCGTGTCCGTCATATTTGTGATGCCTGTTGTTTTGCGTAGAACAAAAGTGCTTTCCTCTGCGGGGTCATGAAGACTTACAGACAGCGGGAAAAGCAAGGGAGTAAAGTGCAGGAGTCTAACAAGGGTCCAGACGAGGCAAAAATAAAGGTAAAACACTGGAAATGAAAATGGTGAAACGTTTGGGATATTTGCTTAGAGTAAATGTGTATATTGTGAACAGCCTAAGGTTTTTATATGAACTTGTTCTTTTTATTTAAGGCTCTGTTAGAGCGGACAGGTTACACCCTGGATGTCACCACAGGGCAGAGAAAATATGGAGGTCCACCTCCAGACAACGTGTTCACAGGAACACACCCAGGAATTGGAACTGAGGTGAACAGAAATTTGCCTTTTTTTTTTTTTTTTGCTTTATCAGTTTAAATTTTTTAAAAATTATTAATTCATTATTTCCCCCCCTTTCTGTCTACAAGTCAAACCTTTATGCTTTTTATCATCAGGTGTTTGTCGGAAAAATCCCAAGGGATTTGTATGAAGACGAGCTGGTGCCGCTCTTTGAGTCGGCTGGAGCCATCTGGGACCTCAGGTTAATGATGGACCCCCTCTCTGGTCAGAACAGAGGTTACGCCTTCATCACGTATTGCAATAAGGATGATGCCCAAAAGGCTGTGAAGCTTGTAAGTACTTTTAAAAGTTCTTGTAAGAAACGTCGATTTTAAAAAAGAGCTATTTTACTGCAATCATAACACTTGAAATTCTTCTGAATTTAAATCTGTGTTTCGCACCTAAAGTTTAGGTATCCATGCACACAAAAAAAAAACCCATTTATTTTAATCGCGATAGCAACCGCAGTCTTTGAATTTGAAATAAATGTCGACTCTTTCAGTGCGATAACCACGAAATCCGCCCTGGCAAGTACCTGGGTGTTTGCATATCTGTAGCAAACAATCGCCTGTTTGTTGGTTCGATTCCAAAGAACAAGACAAGAGAAAGTATATTGGAAGACTTTGGCAAAGTTACAGGTCATTTTCCACTGCTTTTAGAATTCTTGTGTCATTAAACTCATTCAGTAAATCATTAGATATAACAAATCAGTTTTTTTTTCCCCCCTAACAGAGGGCCTGCAAGAGGTGATACTGTACCAACAGCCAGACGACAAGAAGAAGAACCGCGGATTCTGTTTTCTTGAGTACGAGGACCACAAGTCGGCAGCACAGGCTCGCCGCCGCCTAATGAGCGGCAAGGTCAAGGTTTGGGGGAACCCAGTCACTGTAGAGTGGGCTGACCCCGTGGCTGAGCCGGACCCCGAGGTCATGGCCAAGGTGGGCGAATCGTTTGGTTTTTGGTTTTTTTTTATGGTACTAACTAAGGTTTTCCACAGCCAAGGATGACACGTCTTTCGTTCTCTTTGTAGGTTAAAGTACTCTTTGTTAGAAATTTAGCTACAGCGGTGACTGAGGAGCTTCTCGAAAAAACCTTTGCTCAGTTCGGGAAGCTAGAGCGAGTCAAGAAGCTGAAAGATTATGCTTTTGTTCACTTTGAAGAAAGGGACGCTGCTGTGAGGGTGGGTGTCTTCTGTTGTTTAATCTATCGCTTTCAAACCTGGCAAGGTTCCTGGTGCGTCCGTGTGCTCGACACATGTTCTAGCGTCAGTTTTATTTTGTTTCTGTGGCTTCGCTAGGCGATGGATGAGATGAATGGGAAAGAGGTGGGAGGAGAGGAGATTGAGATCGTCTTGGCAAAACCCCCAGACAAGAAGAGGAAAGAGCGCCAAGCGGCTCGACAGACCACCAGGAATACAGGGTGCGGCGGCGCCGACGTGCGGTTGGTCAACCTTTCCTCAGACGCAGAATCCTATGAACGCAACACTGTGCTGGTCTTTACAGGTACGACGATTACTATTATTACCCGCCTCCACGGATGCCCCCGCCAGGCCGAGGCAGAGGTCGTGGTGGTCGAGGGGGCTATGCTTATCCGCCTGACTATTATGGATACGAAGACTACTATGATGACTACTATGGTTACGACTACCACGATTACCGTGGAGGATATGAAGACCCTTATTATGGTTATGATGACGTGTACAGCATGAGGAGCCGTGGTACTCGTCCCAGCAGGGGGGGGCCTCCTCCCCCCAGAGCTCGCGGAGCTCCACCGCCACGCGGCCGGGGCGGCTATGCCCAAAGAGGGTTGCCCCTCGGCGGTCCAAGGGGTGGCCGAGGAGGGCGGGGCCTCCCTTTCCAGCCACAGAGGGGCCGCGGTCCTCGCGGAATAAAAGGCAACCGCGGAGGTAACGTCGGCGGGAAAAGGAAGGCAGACGTGTTTAACCAGCCCGACTCCAAGCGCCGCCAGACCAACAACCAGCAGAACTGGGGGTCCCAGCCCATCGCCCAGCAGCCTCTGCAGCAAGGGGCCGACTACTCCGGTAACTATGGTTACAGTAATGACAACATGGAGTTTTCACAGGATTCTTACGGGCAGCAGTGGAAGTAGATGCACCAAAAGGTATTTGGCAAGGCGACAGCAAAACGAGATAACGGTTTAAAAAAAAGAAAATCACAAAACAGGAGATTGGCCACAGTTTTTCGATTGCCTTTTTATTCTTCGTCCTTCATGATTAATCAGTGACAGACCCCAGAATTGGCTCGACACGATTGGCTGGAAAGCCTTTTTTTGGCTGAAGAAGTGAATGTAACCGTACCCTTCCCCCCCTCCCCCGGTTACATTGGGACACGAGCATCCAAAAATCACACTCAATGGTTTTATTGTAATGTTACAGGTTCTTTTAAAATCATCAGCGAACATCTACACAGTGGACATTTATACTCTAAAATCTATAAGACATTAAAGAATATTGGTATTTGCCTTGCAGGAGGTTTTTGTCCATGCCCTTACCCCCTTTCTTGTACTCCTTTATTTGTGGTTTCTCATAGTTGCTTAGGGACATGCTTGTAAATAAATGCATATGGCTAGAGCTTCATACTTCATATTTTGCATTGGTGGAGAAAAGAATCCACAAACCGGAAGTTTTGTAATGTTACAATTGTATGCCTAGCGTTTCTAGAGTTAGACAAATTGTGTTTTTCTTTTTTAAAACTGATACCATAACTTCCCGTGTTTTCTTTGAACTTGCCCAATAGTATTTGGTTTGGCTTACCTTAAAAGCCATAGCGATTTGTTATTTGATGTTCTTTGTATTTATAACTTTTACGTTTGTTCAGTTTCAATAAAACTCAGCTGAGCATCAGTCAATTGTCAGATACTCAAATTCAGTGTTGTCATTCAGTACTTGATTTTCTCATTGGGAAATCAATTTCTTTTGTCTCAAAGCATAAAAAAATGAGACGAGAATCTGAAGCGTTAAGAGGAAATTTTTTTATCTTTCGGAGCATGTTGCATCAGACTGCATTCATTTACTTCAAACAAAATTTGATACCTTTCAGCTGAACAACTGTTAAAGAGGGAAGAGGGAAACTTTCTTTTTTTTTTTACTTTTTTGGCTATTATGCATTAAAATTGTCTTTCTAAATGCATGTGCACAGGTCAGTGGTGCATGGTTTGCTAAACCTAAGCCTCCACGCCCTTTACTTACTTATGATCTGCGAAAGATTTTATGACATCTTCAGTTTTTCATGGCTGGGCAATATGAAAACCGTTGTCAGAACTCTGATACTTGTTTAAATGCTCAATCCTTGCATTCTTAAAACTTAATCACAATGCCATCTAAAATAATGGGCAGTGTTTTAAGACTGTCTTACCCAGCCCTCATCGATCTGTTGAGTCCATGTCATTCTTGATGCCTTTCCAACAGTTAAAACGGCATCAGGATTTAAATGAATCTATACATTTGCACTGTCGTGTGTACAATTGACATTTCCATAATCCGTACACAATCAGTCTCGTTCTCTCCTTTTGAAGATGCAGGGGGACCCGATGATTCAGAGAGTGAAAATTAAATTGCAGTATGTGCTATACAAAGTCCAATTGTTAGGTATTGTGCTGTTACCATCTGCTTTTTGGAATCATGGTATCATTATGTTTTGTTTCATGGTGTCTGTCCTCTTATTCCAACCCGCCTAGGTGGAGAAGCATTGAGAGCGGCACTCCTAGAATGAAGAACTCACCTGAACGGTACTCCAGGGTGAGCTAGCCTTGTGCAGAGTACTGTCTCCTCTCCTGAAGCAAATCATTGGTGCTCTTGCTACTCTAATTGCCCCTCTCGCTGTAATCTAATCACTTCTTCTCTTGATTTTTTTTTTTTTTTATTGTTTTCTGCGCAGTGAAAAATTTCCAGCTTTTTTCCCCAGCCTAAGATGAACACAAAGTTAAAAGAAGAGACTTTAGAACATATTTTGCATTTCAATTCTGACAAGCGGGGCATACTTTGAATTATTTTCTTTTTTTTTTTTTTTTGAAACCAGGCAGTTTAGATGTTTGTCGAGATGCGATCAAACATCGTAGCCAAGCAACGACTTAAGTATATCCCTAAGGCTTGCCTACGCCGCTTGTCTGTGTTTGAATACTTCACTTAAGCATCTCAACTGTCTTCATTCTCAAGCGCAGCGGTGCCCAAACTATTCCACCAAGGGCCGCGTGGCTGCAGGTTTTTGTTCCAAACAATCAAGCACACAAATTTCAACCGATCAGCTGTCTGAAAACTCAGATCAGTTGATTAAATGACTTCAGTCAGGTGTGCTTTTGCTTGTTTGGAACAAAAACCTGCAGCCACACGGCCCTTGGTGGAATAGCACCCCCGCTTCAGCGGATGATGGACAGGTCTCCACTCGCCGCTAGAGGGCGTTGTTCAATACGGCAGCGCATTTACGGGTCCTTTGTTCCTTCATTCCTTGTCTGGGCTTTAAATTTATTCAGCAGTAGCCAGACATTAACTAAGAAATGTTTTTTCCTGGCTATGTATATTTTTAAAAAGCAGTGCGAATAGTTAAGGCATAGGTAATTTTTTTTTTACTGATGTCGAGACAATGGACAGCCATAACTGGGGTATTTACCCTTCGCTGCCACAAGATGGCAGTGTTTGTATCTCACAGGTAAGAGCATAAACAAAGGAGCATGATTAAATGGCAGAAAACAATCTCCAACACTTTGACACACATAATTTCCTAGTTCTGTACACTTCTTACTGTCTCCCGCCTTGATACTTTGCTTTTGTGTTTATATTTTACTTCTTTTCAGCAGGCATTAAAAGCTTCTCCCATCCATGTGAATGGATTCTCACTAACAGAGGAACAGAACAGTAAGATTGCTCATTATCTGACTTTTGGTATTTTTATATAGCAGTAATGTCTTTTTACAATCTCTTTTTTGATAAATATGTTATTTGATTGTTCCTATGCTCACTAGCTGGCCAGGATGCTGTATGTTGACATGCCTGTGTTATTCATCCTTTTTTTTCAGTTCTGAACCCGACCCAGTGTTCAGCTTCATGTTCCCAAAAATGAAGTACCCACAGGACTGTCCTCTTGATGTCAGGTACTTTCGGAAAGGGTGAGGACAAACTACATAAGTGACAAAGGGCAGTAGGTTACTACAACTTTATTCAAGTTAAAAAATTGTATTAATAGAGCAGAGCTGTTGATTTATTTAAATTCAGTGAATCATACTTTTACAACATATTCTAATTTTCCCCCCATTTAC
>CAAE01015022.1:724074-734874 GCA_000180735.1 Tetraodon nigroviridis | reverse complement strand
TGATGGACAAAACCCAGAGCTGCAATGACCCAAACTGCTGCTTTTCTTCATTCATTCATTCATTCTATCTAAATGATGTTATATTTATTTGTTTTATTTTCTAATGCATTCTGTTTTTAAATAAATGTGTCCCCTGTCTATTTTAACTACCCGATTTATTAAATTTAAGTCATCTTTAAATTTTTGTTTACCGGCATAAAATGTAAATAAAATAATTACTAAAAAAAACAGACTATTCACATTTCATTGACACAGGGAAATGTGGAAACAACAAATTAGTTTTCTTTCTCGCGGTTTCTGACTCTGTTATTGATGACGATGATTAACACACATCAGCTAATCATAAACGACTGATCAATATACGAAACGGCAAAATTATCTGGGATCTAAAATGTGGACCGGAACCTTTGTAAAGAAGCATGTTTTCACGTCGGCATGCTGTTGTGGCGGAACAACAAGAAACTATTTTGCTCCTCTTAAACCAGTGGCGTTTGTAATGATGCGTTTATTTAGGGACACTCAAAAACAACAAAGTGACAACATCTTTACGGAAAATGTAGCCTAAACAAAGAGTCGTGTGGGGATTTACATCTAAACGTCATCTAAACTAGGAATCACAACATCTTGCATATCGGGGAAAACTCGCTGTAGATGACTTACAGGGAAATCTATAACGAAAGCACACGTTTTATCGTTTGAGCACAATATTTCAAGACGCAGTATAAATTGTGATGAAGAACTACTAACAGAAAACCTCAACGTTAGTCTTTGACGGGTCTAATGGTCTATTTCGCATGAGAAGTGCGTATGTGTGTAAGATTTCATGCGATTTTGACTTTTTCCACACAGCCACAGCTGATGTCTTAAGGTGGTCCAACTGTGGGCAATTGGAATAGGAAGGACTGTCTGTCAACTCGGAATTCCATATCTATCTTCTTAATTAAAAATAAAAACGGAAGATAGCACAGATTTACTTTGATACGATCCCGGATACATTTTGCGTTGCAGTATTCTCCTGTCCGGTAGATGGCGGTATTGTACTGCAAAGTTGCCAGTCGAACTATCAAATAAACCGAAAAAGAAGAGTTTTACAGCCAGTTTATTAGAACAAACGGTGTTCTATCTAATAATTGTTTAAATGTTTGTTTAAATATATTACAAATATCACCAGAAACGACTGCGTACGGTAATCTCCGCGAACAGCAATAATAGAAATTTAACTGTAGAAACGTGACGCCGAACGTCACAAATAAACTAGTATCAAAATGGCGGCCACCGGAGGAGAGTCATCTCACAGTACGTCGGATGAATTATTTAAAAACTTTATTTCGGAGGTATGATGAAAAATGAGAATGTGTGGATTGAAATCTTTGGTTGTCTGTACACTCACTGAAGTCCGTTCACGTCTGCTTGTTATGTTGTCACTCCTGAGGCCTTGTGGACATGAGCTTCAGCTAACGCTAATAAGATAAGATGAGATGTGTTTTCAGTGGTTTGGGCTCAATTTTCAACAATACTATTGTATTTATTTGTCCGTTTGGTTTGTTTTTTAAATTTTCTGGACGACATTCCACGGAACAAAATGATCCTGAAGACAGGTGACAAGACAAAGTGGTATTTTAGCCAATGAAATGAACCTTTTTCTAACGAGTTTGGGGCATACGTTTTTACAGCGTGTTACATTTCCTCCTAATCCCTGCTTTTAACACAGCAAAGGACCGGAACAAGAGCCATGCAACTAAAAGAAAAGCGATGAGAGAAGTGTGTTTGGGTGCTTTTGTGTTCAGGTGAAGCAGATTGAGAAGAGGGACTCTGTGCTGACCTCCAAGCAGCAGATTGAGAGGCTGCTCCGACCCGGCTCGACCTACTTCAATCTCAATCCATTTGAAGTAATTCCATCCTTTCCATTGGAATGAAAGCCTGTCTTCCTTTGCCACTAATTTACATATTGCTGATGTTACTCAAATGAAACCTGAACTAAATATTATAGCAGATGTAAGACCTAGAGAACAAAGACACAAGCCTTTTCTCTGTGCGTGCGTTTGTGAATGGAGTAAAAGTTGTCTGGATTTATGTAAAGACTTCAAGAACCCCACTAATCCTTTCCATTTTTTTAGGTTCTTCAAATTGATCCAGATGCAACAGATGATGAATTAAAGAAAAGATTCCGGGCGGTTAGTATGAGGGGAACGTGAGGAGATCCTCAATCTAAAAAGATATCTTGTCTTTCGTGTGTCTTAGGGAAATATATTGTTCTGTTTTGTCTGTAATAATACACCATATTCTGTCTTTTTATCTTGCAGTTGTCCATTTTGGTCCATCCAGATAAAAATCAGGATGATCCAGACAGAGCACAGAAAGCGTTTGAGGGTAATTTAACGTTTCACTTGAAACTTTTTATTTGTTTAACATTTTTGTGTTTAGTTAAGGTACAAAAACAACCAAATATGTCAACTGGAATCTAAATATTTTACCATTATCTAGCTGTGGACAAGGCCTACAAACTCTTACTGGATCCAGAACAAAAAAAGCGAATTGTAGACGTGATCCACGCAGGAAAAGAATATGTGGAACATATGGTGAGCATTCCCAGACATATCCATACTCTCCCCATGTTGCGTGCATCTTAGGATCCGGAAATGTTCCCTTTGACAGGTCAAGGAGAAAAAAAAACAGTTGAAGAAAGAAGGCAAACCCCTGGACATGGAAGAGGATGACCCTGAAGTGGTAAGTTAGAATGCAGTTTTATTATTGATACCTTTTTCTAGGTGATCCATGGGTTTTCCATGAATGTTAATGTAAAATTCTACTTTTCCAGTTTAGACAGGCGGTGTATAAACAGACGATGAAGCTGTTCGCAGAGCTTGAAATCAAGAGGAAAGAAAGGGAGGCGAAGGATATGCACGAACGGTAAATGAGACGTTCCTCGCCTTCCCTGCGGTTTGGAGATGCATTTCGTGCCATTATTGGTTTGGGCTGTTTTGCAGAAAAAGGGCAAGAGAGGAGGAGATCGAGGCAGCCGAGAAAGCAAAGCGGGAGAGAGAATGGCAAAAGAACTTTGAGGTGTGTTCAGCTCCAATTAGAGGTGTCAACATTATTCGCATAAAGTTTGATGAATTATGTTGGGTTTTTTTTTGCAATCATGGTAAATTCCGGTTTTGGGCAACAAACTCAAACGGATTTGTTCTATAAATGGTATAAAGGAATCGCGAGACGGACGTGTGGACAGCTGGAGGTCCTTCCAAGCACAAGGAAAGAAGAGCAAGGAGAAAAAAAACAGGTCTTTCCTCAAGCCGCCGAAGTAAAGATGGAGCAGAGGGATTGACGTTTCGCAGTGGGACTTTTCACGTCGCTGTCCTGACGGACCTTTTTCTGCGTCCTCCTTCGACTGTTTGCTGGCAGTTGAGTTGTCATCGCACAGTCATCAGGGTATTTCCACATGTTGCAAACTTCTCATCCCGACACACCTGGTTTTGTACATTTTTTTTTTTTTTTTAAGTATATATCTGTGATCTGTAGGCAGATTTGGACGGGAGCCGTTCGACTCCTCGAGGAGAAACCAACCTGTACCTGATCCGAAATGTGTTCTGTTTATTTTCTTGTTTTAATACAAAATAAAATCTGGACTAAACCAGTCTTAACTACTACACGTTTTTGCAGCTGAGTGTTATATTTTCAAAAAGTTGAAATAGGATGGGCTTTTTCTTTTAAAGATCACTGGCTTTTTTTTTTCCACCTAATATAATGGCTGTAAGTACTTTGCAAAACTATGTGAAAATGCAGCCCAACAGGAAAATACGACGTTCAGAAATGGAAAGTTTTGTAAAAACCTCATCCACATCCTGCCTCTTGTCCTCTGTATTCATTAAATCCTCTGAATTATGACACCTGATCGGTTTTCCCCTTTTTTTTTTTTACACTTCAAATTATTCCAACATCCAACGAATGTGAACATGAAGGGTTTTCAAAAATAATGAAGCACTTTATTAAACATAAATGTCAGAATCTAGAGCAAGCAGCTCAGAAATTGTGACTTCAACCAAAAACATTTCCTGAAATTATCATTAAAATCAATAACTTTTTGAGTTATTTCGCTAAAACCAGACACGCAAATGCCTGTCGGGGGTAATAAACGAAGGATTGGGCAATTATTTTGCCTGAAATTATTATTTAAAAAATTATCGTGAAAGTTCTGGGAGTTGGAATCAGTAGTGGATGGGGCCCCGGGGCCCCACCAACCCCTTGGTTTGCCCGCCTCCGTCATAGACTACAGAAGAAACGTCCGCGGACCCGTCCGGTCTTCAAATCCTCCAGGCAAAATCTTCCAAACTGTCTTTTTTCGCCCCGTTTCACATGACTTTACACTGATCTCCGGGAGCAACAGGCGCGGCGCCGCCGGGGGATCCGTGACCGTTTCCACCCAGCCCCTCCAGACTGAGACCTTGGAAGGCCCCGAAGAAGGACTCGTCCTTCACCTGGGCCGGTTTTTTGGCCGGTGTGGACTGGCGGAGACACAAAGATCCAAATGCTTTGGATTACGATCTTATTTTGGCGTTCTGTCTTTACCGTGCCTTTACCTACCCTCGGGAGACAGTGGTGACTCCTGAAATGACCTTTCCTGACTGCCTTCTCGGCATTCTTCTTGGCCAGGACAGCCTGCTGCCGTTTCCTTCAACACGAGACACATGGTCAAACAGGCGAAGAAACTGATCCCGATTAAGCGACTCGGTCTGTGCACAAAAATAAACTGCCCTTCGGATCAGCGGGAATACAGAAGATGGAATTCGGGGATTTTGCCGGTCTACCTTTCTTTCTTCAGGTCATCCTGGTAGACTCTGAGCCACGAGTCGGGCACTTTCTGGCTGCTGCAGGGAAGACTTCTCCTCCTGCTGATGCTCCTCCTGCGGCTGAAGCTGCTTCTGCGGACGCTCCTCATGTTCCCTCTCTTGGTTTTGGGAGTTTTTCCCGACAAGCAACTGGTGAACTGCTTCAGGGGGCTACCCAGCGACATGATGGAATCCATTTGGGTTCCTAAAGATGTGTGCGATGGTGTCAAATCGCTGGCGCCATAGAACAAACCAGAAATCAGGGGTTTCATCTGCAGGTCATGTCTTCATGTGTGAAATAAAAGAGTTCTTACCTGTCAACTCGCTCAAGCCCATTCAATCCCTGGACTGCGCTCTTGGGCTCGCCGATATTCCCTCCCAGGCTGTTCTTATGGGGATTCGACCGTTTACCCAGCTAATGGTCAGACGGGATTAGCTGACGTAAGAGTTCATCCCATTACCAGAGCTGCTCCAAGACAACGTGCACAGCTGCTTGTTTCTAGAAACGGAACGTTGGAGGGAGGTGCTTTTTTTTGCACGCACGACACGGAGGATTCCTTCCCGACACCCCGAAAACGTGGCTTCGTTGACCCGAGGCCTCGAAAGGATCCAAGATGCCACGTGTAAGTTCTCGTGTCCTTCGCTAAAATCGGAGCTCCTTGCACGATATTCCAAAATTAGGAGGGGAAAAAAGGCTCTTTTAATCCCAGACAGTGGGATTAATAGCCCAAAGTTTCCAACAGGTGGAGGAACTTCCTGACCCATCAACCCATCAGCACCTGTCGTCTGTCACGACAGATTTTGAGTTTAACTCGGAATTAAACCGATACATTAGTTCCTACAAAACTAAACACTTACAACACGTAAAACTGATATTAGGTGCATCGTAGGCATATATTACTTAAATCTACTATAATTGATTGTTCCCTTTATGGCCACTGCTTCCATAAATCCTCCACTACTGATTTTTAATCAGGAAAAACTGTCAAAACACTGGCAAATCCTCTGCATTTTACTGTCCTATAAGAATAAAAAAGGTCAAAATTTATCCCCTGGATCTGTTAGACTTTTGGCTTGTAAAAAATGTACACGCCAACATTTTTTACTGTTAAAAAAATTGTTTTTACTGTAAAAAAAATCAATCGTTTTTTTTTCTAGCATGAAAACAGCTAAACGGACAAACTGCAATGGAATTTTATCATTTTAGCTTCTTCTATTAAAATAAAACCTAGTAAATCTTTTTTTTTTTTGCTCCTCCTATATTTGTGTGGGAATACTCGTCTGTTGTGGACAAATGGACTCTGAAGACGCAGAAGTATTTAAAGACAGGACACCTCCCGGTTTGTTACCAGAGGCTCAACAATTGCAACATAAGCCTTTGGCAAGGAGGTCTTCACTTTAATTCTACATAATCATACATATATACAGTTTCATATGCTTTATTTTCATACAAAAAAGACATATTTACACATGGGGTGGAGACTATGACCTACTAAAACTGACGTCAAGGATTGGGTGAGGCTCATGGCCGACCACCAGGAGCTGTGCTTGACCCTCCGAGGAGAGATTTCAGGTCACAGAAGGCAGTTTGTGTTTGGAAAAAAATAAAGTGGGAGAATGTAACTGCGTCTGCCACGAGGGCCACCCACAAACCACCCCCCCCCACCCCCCCGTTTATTTATCTGTACATTTATAAATAAACCCCACTGCATCAAGTAACAAACGTACAGTAATAGGAGATCCTACGGAGGTCCACGGATGGAGTGTCGATCACCATCACCGCCTCCAGAGTAACTTCTAATACATCTAAGAACTGGAACTCTGGGGAATGAACGAGGGATATTCCTTGAGGACTTGGGAAAAAAAGAATAAATGCTGAGGAAACGATGACAGAATGAACTCCATCAGAGATATCTTCAACCCGAACGATATGCCCTTGATGTTCCGAATTCCTCCGGTGAGAGATCTTTATCTTTCCTGACTTCAGGATTGGAAGACACTTCTTGTTTCTATTCTGTAATGACTGCAAATTGGGGGGTTTTTTTCAAACATTCAATTTTTTGTCGCGTGAAAATGGTCAAGGAACCTGAAAAAGCTACTTCTGAAGTCAAAGGGAAAGGGTTTTTTTTTTTCCCCGTCTATCCCGGGGCTCTTAGCTGTGTGCAGAAAACCCGCCTCCTGCTCGGGCTGGTGCGGAGAGGGGGATGCGACGGAGATCCTGTCCAACGATAAATAAGTAGTCCATGCTTTCATAACGATACAAAAAAACCCCCCACAATTCCCCCCGTTTATGAACGGGTCGCTGGCTCCGCTTCCCAAAGCCCGCGGGTTCAGTCCTCCCAGCGGCGTGTGTCACCGGCTGATGTCTCGATTACCCTCCCAGGTCTTGCTGCTGGCCGCCTCGCCGAACCCCACGTTCTCGAAGAAAGGGTGTTTCAGGGCGTCGGCCAGCGGCAGCCGCTTGGACGGCTCGTACTCCAGCATGCTCTCGATGAGGTCGAACAACTGGTGGTGCTCCTCCGCCTCCGACAACAGGTACCGCTGGCGGGGAGACGGGAGGAAATATTCATAGGGAAAAAAAAAAATACATCGGAAATGTGTTTTCCGCCGCTGTCCTCCGCTCTTACCCGTAAGGGTTTGCAGTTCTCCCTGACGTATTTCCCTGCCGAAGAGTTGTCGTCCCAGTCCAGGCGACCGCGGTAGAAATACTTCTGCTTCCTTCGGGACGCCAAAGGTCAAAGGTCACTCCAGAGGACAATCGGGTAAACGTGTCCCGCAGTAACCTACATTTCTAAACCCCCCCCGAGTGTGTTTGGGTCCCGTCTTACCTCGTCTTTCGAATCATCCTTGAGGGGACGGGGCCCAGAATTCTTTCCATCATGGCCAAATGCTCCCTGTTGTCGTGCGTCTAACGGGGGGACACGAACAGCGCGCCGCGAGAACCATTAAAGAGATTTTTAGAGATATTTGAGTCTAATAAACAGCAGAGTCAATTGCCACATTAGATGAACACTTATGTGTGTAAATTTAATCTGCCCTGATCAGTATCAGACTTAAAAACAGGGCAGTGTTATTTTGTATTTGTTGTGTTTGTTTTTCCTTTACCTGAAACAGAGTAAACCCGACGTAGTATTCAAAGAGGATGCAGCCGATGCTCCATACATCACAGGGATGGCTCCAGCCCAGCTCTGCGAGACAAAATCCCAGCGAGTCTTCAAAAAGATCCAGCCGTTCACGCCTTTAGTCTCCAACCAGGCCTACCTAGAATGACCTCGGGGGCGCGGTAGTGTCGCGTGGACACGATGGTGCTGTGGTGCTCGTGGTCGAAGGTTGCGCTGCCGAAGTCCACCACGCGTACTCCGGTGTTCTTCACCGTTCGCTCCTCCCGCTTCTGCCAGACAGAAAGGTCAGCAGGAGCCAGGAGCTTCCAGATGGAGACTTCCCACCGCCCGAGGAGCGTGAAGACGTCCTACCTTCTCTACGTTGTAAGACATTGTGAAATCTGAGTTGATGAAGAGGATGTTCTCAGGCTTGAGGTCTGTGTGCGTCAATTTATTGTCGTGGAGAACTGTGAAAAATGGAATCATTGAGGCGACGAACAAAAATACTGAAATCTCCTGTTTTCAACTCAAAAAATCGAACTCAAACCACATATAAGAATGCGCAAATTCCTACTAGCATTCCTACCTAGCCTATGCCTCTATAAAGACCATAGAAATGATTGAAAATGTGTTGAATTTCAAAAAAAACAAACTTACACTTTACAGCAAGACAGAGTTGGTAAGCCATGTGCCGGACCTGAACGATCGAGTACGGCAGGTAGTTGTTTTCCTTTAGGAAATCAAACGTGCTCAGCGCGAGCAGCTCAAAGGAGATGCACATGTGACCGTGGTAGTCGAACCAGTCGTACATCTGCACACAATGGCTGCGAGGCAAACACAATACAGGAGGTTAGGCACTAAAATACATGAGGATCACTGAAAAACAGAAAGGTTCGGTCTACATGAAGGCCTGACGCCAACCGGCCTGATCAGGTGCGCGTTTGTTATTAGGGTCTGATAATAACTGTACTTTTGTAGTACCATGAAAATTATTATTAATGGCTAAACGACAACACAATAAAAACTCACTATTTGTTATCAGGATCCTTTTCATTGATCTTCTCTAGCACATTGATCTCCAAACGAGCTGCTTCCTTGTACTTCTCCACATTCTTGATAATTTTCAGAGCGACATGAACGCCTCCCCTGAAGAAGCAACCATGAGGGAAATGATCAGATGAGAAACAATTACGTAAATCAAATGTATGCAAATCTCACAGATGAGCAGCTCATTTCTAAGAAAAACTGCCCCAATTCAAGCGTCCCAACTGCTCTTTCTTCGTGTATTTCGTGTTAAATGAGACCCACCTGCGGTGGTCGATGCACTCCATCACTCTTCCGAAGGTGCCTTCTCCCAAAGTGCCGACAATCTCATCTGCAACACAATATAGACAAAAAAAGGAAGAGAGGGGGAGCAAGGACAGAAAGAACGGAGGCGTTAGAAATGGGGCATTAAAGAAAAATCCTTAATGTGAGAGTGAAGACAGGCAGATCAATTTGAGTGCCCGTCCGCTTTTCAAGTGGCTGCCTACTGAGTCTGGCCATTGTTCTACGGTTTCAAAAACACAAGACTAGGATGAAGCTCAAGAAATAGGGGAAGGAATGTGAAACTGACCTTTTCTCTAATTACCAATTAAGGGCCTTCCAAAGCAAAAACCACAAAAACAAAAAGAGCTTAGGGGTTTGATGCAAGCTAAGAAAATTAGTTGGACTGTTGAAAAGTTGACCTTATATATGATCTGTTTGGCTTAAAAAAATATCTTTGATTTAGTGGGAAAAAACTAGATATGTGCTGGATGTGAGGGTTTACCTACTGAGAGGCCAGAAAAAGAAAAAAAGGCGATGTTTAAAAATTCCATATTTGGGGGGGGATAACTGATTCTTTATCTGAAATGCGACAACAACACAACTGGGACTTTGGATTTTAGGAAAATAAAATAAACTGTGAAACACAGGCAAGTTTCACAGTTTAAAAATCGTGGAACAAATGGCAGAAAGATCTACCATCCCTCTAAATATCCCCCGCTTTCTTGCAATCCACCCTGCCTGTTGAGCAAGAGCGAAGAGCATTCTAGCAAGGCATCATCATCATCATCATCCTCAGGCATCTTCATCATGAATAAGCTCTATGCATTAATACTCATACGGAGAAGGGTTACGATAGAGTAGTGGCAGTGAGTACATCTCTCTTGCAGGACGTCACCAGTCCGACAGATCAGGTGCCCTTCCTCGTCGTCCCTCACACTCAGTGCCCTCGTCCGGCTGTTGCTCCGCTGTTTTCACACCCAAACCGCCATCAGCACGTCACGACAACCAGAGGAAACAGGGCAGTTTCAGGGGGGCAACCGCAGCCATGTTGTCAGGCGGCACAGGTGGATGAGGAGGGAGGAGGAGGGTGTTGTTGGTAGTAGTTGTGGTTGTAGGTGGGTTTGGTGGTCATGGAGCGTTTCACGCATGACACCACGTGAAGGAAATATACAACGATAGGGATATAGTGCAAGGGAACAAGTCAAAGATCACATGTTGTCCTCTGCTCCTTTCCCCCCTCTAGTTATAAACCACAGCTGCTCACAAAGAAAGAAGCAACTGGCATTTCCATTCATCAACGCAACAATCCAAATCAAACAGTAGCATGGTTAAAAACAATACTTAACCTAACTGATTCATGAAAAATAAAACAGGGACCATATGTCATCGAACTGGAGCTATTTCAAAATATCTCAAACATGCAATATCTACTTGCTTTGGTAGTTTGAGATACTACATGACCCACGCAAATAGATTTTAGCTGAATCTTAAATGTGAAAAATTAGCACTTGGTCAATAAATCGGAATGTTATATGTGGTTTGGAAGAACATTTCACTTTTTTTTG
>CAAE01015022.1:657737-715577 GCA_000180735.1 Tetraodon nigroviridis | reverse complement strand
ATAATAAATAAAAATTATAATGCTTAAATCTATGATTAATTGACATAGTTGACATAAACAGAGTTTAGAATAAGTTACATTTTGCTATAAGTGTGTACACTTTATTTGGAGGTGAATCATTTATTTGTTTTTTCTTCTTCTGCAGCTAATAAAGAAAGATTTGGGAGGTTTTTTTTTTGACATGGTGACTGATTTACATACGTGAATGTAGTGAGTTACATATATGGATGAATCTTAATTTTCACAAGAGTTGTGTTCTTATCTGTCTCAGGTGATCTGCTCCTCCTGATAAGTGGAGGTGGAGATGGACCCATAAGGATCCGCCACAGTCTGGGCACATCTCATCACCGTCACCAGCAGGAAAAAACAAAGAAGAAAGAGGAAGAAGAGAGCGAAGCCCAGGTCCACATCCACCTCAAACGGCACCACTGGCAGAGGAGTCTGGTCCATATGGCCAATGGTTGATGAGGAGTGAAGGCGCGTCCTTGTCAGTTCTTTTAACATGGGCACGTATGCGCCAAACAAACTGCAGATAGTGATTTAACGTCATTAATTTGGATGAAGATAAACAAAGAAGAATTAGGTATGTTACAGAGAGCAAAATGAACTCTCATCGAATTTACTAATAAAGGCATTTTACACATATTAAAGAAGAACTACTTGAAAAGTCATATATACTGCCGCATGACATAAACTTTACTTAATGATGGCATGTAAATATGTAAATACAAACTTACCCATCTGCATCGTCACCAGCAATCCCAATGTTTTTGTCCTTTACTCAAACTGAGCTTTTATAGCATTTTACACTCGCTTCCTTAGAACCGGAGTTACATAAGACCATAATTGGTTACCGGAATCTTTGCTGTGCCCTTTCCAATTCAGGAACAACGAGCAGCCCACAAATTAGCTCCTGGCCAGTTCACACATGCACATGCAACGACACACAAGCAGCACAACTGCACCTTGCAGTATCTCCCTGGTGAGCAGACTTTATTAATACTTAAGCAGGAATTGAATAACAGTCCACAAAGTTCACGAGTGAATCAAACACCTCGCGGCTTGTGTTCTCCAAACGGGAACGCCTTAATCCCCGCCACCGATCCAGCATCACCACTAACAAAATAAGGTCACACAGGTTGATCACGTTTGGTTTTACTAGGTTTACGAGCCTAAAAAGTCAAATGTGGAGGAAGTGGGAGCTGAATACATAATGAAATGTAAACCTGGACATAGACGAGGGGCACTGGCAGGGAAAATGAGACACTCTAGTGAGAGAGAACAGGAGATGCATTAGCAATTAAATTGTGGCGATAGATTGAAGAGCAGGGTGAAAACTGACCCCGCTGTTTCAAAACGGAGATTGTTAGTCCAAGGTTGCCAAAAGCAAGGAGATAGAAGAAGCCTGAGGAGCAAAGGGTGGAGGAAAAGTGATCCCAAGACATATGTAATTATGCAGGAAGGCCCTCTTCTCCCTGGCTAACGCAAGTTGGTGAAAGTGTAGAGGTGGGACAGCCTGAAGATGGCCAACCTCACCTGAAAGCAACTCTTTATTTCCTGTGTGACAGCAGAGTGTGTGTCCCAACAAAGAGGTGTGCAGTGTGCTTCCATGTGATCTTGGTACTGAGTGTCATCTGATATTTTAATGGTTTTTGAGGTTCTTAAAGTTTAATCCCAGAGTTTTAATACAGTTAAAGAAACTGAAATCCTTTTTTGGGGTTTGCGCAAAGATTCTGTTTTTCAACCTGATTCATTTTTGGGCTTGATTAAACATTGGTACAAAAGAAATGTTTAATTATATCTTGAAAAAAAAGTATAACAGTCATAACCCTCCAACAAACCCACCTTAGTATATTCTTTTAAAAGAAGAAGAGGACATTTACAAACAAAAAGGAAGCGTGGAACAAAATTAAAACATAAGAACTCATATTTGGATTATGTTAAAGTTAGAGAATCGGGGAGAAAAGTTATAGTTATTTGCTTTTTGATAGTTTTAAAAATGTGAGGTAAAAGTTTTCATCCGATGGGGTCTTAAAGATGAACCCTAAAATGTGAAAATAAATCCCTAAGAAACCTGAAAGTAAAAACAATTATATGTTTTAGCGTAAGCCAAGATAAAACCTTCGCAAAAGAATGCAGAATGTCAGCAGAAATACCGTGAGGAAGTGGGAAACCAGTGTGATTCACTGATTTGTGGTGCCTCAAGGCAACAGTTGCCGAGGGCCAAATCGTCCTCTGATAACAGAAGGCACGCTCAGTTATTAAAAACAGTGAATGTGGGAGTTTGCACTCAGGTCTGCTGAATTGTGGGAAACACGGACCACAAATGTTTTCTTCCCGAATCATTTTAATCCCACAGTTCAACTTGTCAACAAGACATCGTTGGCTTCCGACACAAATACCTGTTTTCATCTGTTTTTGCCATGTTGTTTCCCAAAAAACCCCCACATTTTTTAGGTCTTATATGAAAAGGGCTGCCTGCTCAAGGTTTTAAACAGACAGAAGGACTGAAGGACATTTTGTTCTGCATATATCAGATTGTGCACTCATTTTTTCAAAAGGACAGATACCAAAGTGAAGACGGAGTGAGATTGAAGTTCACAGTTTCACCAGACCCGGTGTGGCATCACCATTCGACCCATGCGACCCTGCCAACAACTCTCAGGCGACCATCCAGGCCATTAACATGCTGATGTTAATGACTCTCAGGTGACCACCCAGTCCATTAGCTCGCTAATGGTCCACAAGGCCTGTTTTCTCAAGCTCTGCTCCCAGTCAGATCTGAACTGATGAAGCCTTTTGGATAGAAGGCCAAACAATTTGAAGGAAACCCTAAACAAGTCCAGAAGAACACAAAGTCTACTCTTGGATAACTGTGACCTGGATGGTTGAATAGATTCATTAGGGGCTCTTATTTGGTGTTACATACATTACAGTACTACTTGGAAAAGTAGAATATCCTCAAAAAGTGCATGCATTTCTGTAAATGAACTTTAAAGATGAAATGTACATATTATATAGACAAATAATGAATAGATTTTTCAAGCTTTTGCTCAAATATAACCACTTTTACAGGATATTCTAGTACTGCAGTACCTAATTAACTAAGTGGGATAAACCCAAGATCATCGTGACAGTAAAGCTGGTAGGTGGATTAAAAAAAGGAGGAAAAAAGGAAGAAAATGTTACAATTATGTCTTTTTGATCTCTTCATTTTGTCGTTCTCTCTTAATGAATTGAGTTAAAACAAAAAAAAAAAAAGCATTGTTTGATATTTTATCAGTAAATGTGTTAACCGTTTCAGATTATGTCTGGCTCACATCAGCAGTTCGTTTGTGTTTATCTCAAAGCTTGGATTTGTCATCCGCCACACACACACACACACACTTCATCCCATCACCAATTCAGCTTCCACTTCCGAACAACCCCCGCCCACAAGCTACCCTCCACACAATGATATAAGGCTGGATGTGGCCCCAGTAGCCTCGTACTACCAACCTTCCAGCCTGCAGCAGCACCACCATGAGTCTGACAGCAAGCCTGACGGGTGTTTGGATAATCGCCCTCATCATGACTCTCCCCAGTTCCAACATGGGAGGTAATTTATTCTGCACCTTTCAGTGTTAAATGTAATCATCACATCCACTAACGCTAACTTTTTTTATTTCAGCAAAGACAAAACTGGACGCTCTCGGGGTGCCCAACGTTCCTTTCCCACCTGAACTGCCCACTTCTGAGAATCTCCACGACATCTGCCACAGTGGCCACGCACGGCCCAGATACCCGCCCAGCTTCTTCCCAAAATCTGGGGTCAGCCACTATCGTCGCCGTGGGAAGGCCATCAACCGCCTGGAGTCCTGGTTCACCTATTGCTGCGATGGTCAGGTAGCACAGGGGGACGATCAGATCCTCTGCTGCTCCAAACAAGCTGTAAGTCTGTCCCTGCATTTGTTTTTCTGTTCTTTTCCCCCAACCAAAATCAAAATACATTAAAGGTCTGGGTACTGTTGTGTTAGCAGACACACTTCTAGCTCGACCGACCTGCAAACTGTCAGATCTTAAAATCATATCCTGCTTCATTTAAAACAACAATCAGATGACCAGCAAAGACCTAATTTATTCGTGATTATTTAAAACAAAACTTTAATAATTTTCTTTAGCAGAAAATTAAAAATGAATTACAAAGCAACTTTAAAAAATTTTTGACTCTAAATGTATTAAGGGTGTATCGCACATCTTCTGTTACATTTGCCAAACACTAAGACAAATATTGTCTTTTCTGTTACAGTGGAAACAAGCGCTGTCCACGTTCTGTACGGAAGAATATTCCACCAAGACTGTTGCATATTCTTGCTGTCAACAAAGTGGAGACTCGCGATGGCTGTGCTTCGAGGGAAAGCTGCCTACAGCAAAATACAGCCCCACGCCAGACTACACTGCTCCCCCGATGCCCGAGGAGCCGGGATTCACCTTTGATGCAAATGCTTGCTGAAGGTGAAAACCACAAATACATAAGACTAACAAATAACCAAAGATGTCAGTGAATAAGAGTTGTTAAAGGTTGTTCTGAACACTTTATTCTTGTTGTCTGCAGGTCTACATGTACCTTCCAGCATTCCATAAAACTGTGTATGCAGCTCTGTCTTGGAGGACAGAGCTGGCTTGTTTTGCTTTTGCTACGCAGGGCCCAGTATACTTAATGACAAATACCGCTTTGTAATTGTAATTGCTTTACGTCTATGCTCTTTAAGCACAATTTGCTTCTGATTCATTCTGATGCATTTCCTAACATGTACTATTGCAAAAGAAATAAAGGTTCCACCTGGACTTAACAATTTGTATTTGACTAAATATATCTTTTAAAAATATGATATATTATTTACTCTTATTTACTATAAAAAGGCTGATAAGGTTTGAATGATTTTTTTTTTTTTTTAGCTTTCCTTAAAGAACAGTCTAGATGTAGTAAACCACATATCCACCAGGGGTCGGTGTTGGCTGAAATCTCAGTCCTTTAAATTCTCAATGCGCCACCATAATATATATAACCAGTAATAAAGTATTTAATACGTTATCTTTATTGTATAATATATTTTTGAAATCTAATAATGCCTTTATGGAAACAAAATATTTTAACATCCGCAGACACTTATTTTGAAACGCGAATATATCGGAAATCGTTAGTGCGTTCCTGAAGATTCTGGCTAAACAATCCAAACGTTTACTTCCGCATTGCTTCGCTATCTATTAGGAGCCACTGTGCTTGATCGTTTTCTACGGTTAAAGCTCGAAATTGAAAGTTTACTATGGCCTCGATTGCGTGAGATCTTTGCTATTGCAATTTTGTCCCCAAAGTTTTGCTCACGTCGGAGACAAATGAAGAGAAAGTCTGACCTTAGCATGCATTGCGACCCGATTGAACGTTGATCGAAAGTTTCTCTAACTTGGCTAAAGTTAAATCCACCCAGTGCCTTTAGAAGATACTTAAAGACCTTTAACACTGTCCTGCTGATCTGATAACGGTAAGTGACTTATAAGATTTGCGACTGGCTTGTCTGTGTTTTGTTAGTAATTAGCGCGAGAAGTTTGCTGAAAGTTAGAAAAGTTGATTCTGAGTTGCCAGTAAACTCTCTCGCGTCCTTCTCTGTTATTATGGTAATCCAAACATTTGTCTCAAAGTCTTGATTTATTTAAAATACTGCTTTTTTAGATTTCATTGTACTTAAATGTAGTTATTTAATTTACTGTGGACTAACCAACAACGTCACGTGCATCACGTGACAGCATTAGCTAAAAGATAAACAAACGCCAAATTAGCTTTGGAAAAGTTATGATATTTAGGTAACCTGCTGTAACAGTACAGTTTAGATACAAACAAAAATTTAAATTGGACGTGGAACGAATGTGTGCATCTGTAATACAATACCGATTGATTGTTTGATTGATTGATTATGTATACGAGAGACATTCAGATTTCTGCCATATTTATCTCGTACAGATAATAGATTCTTATAGTCTGACTTGCATTACTGAACATTTAAAAGACTACATTTCCTTTAACATAGGCTTATTTTGAGCAACCAGTCTGGCTTTTGTCCATGTGTGTTAGATAAGAGTCTGTCTCCTGTACAAGTAGTAAGTATTAGTCATTGTTGTTTACACAGGACCCCAAATACTTGAAGTTCAGCATATTAAGCTGTAAACTTTTGTCTCCCAGTAGTGAATCTTTGGCCAAATTTCCCAGTTGAATGGCCACAGCAGCAGAGGAACCCCCAGGGCTCCAGGGCCCCTCAGGTTGTAAGTACTATTTGATTACACCTTTTTTAGTGTTATGGTGTTGTGTAAGGTTGTCAAAATGTAGACTTAATGGTTATTGATTATCAATTATGCAGATGAAAGTGTCTCTGCCTGCTTTTCAAAATACATCTCCGTCCCCACCTGAAAAATCGATTGTTTATATCTACATATAACACCAAATAACACATGTAGGTATTATTGTTGAATTCTGAATTGAGTAACTGCTGTAAGCCTGGTCAAAATTATAAAAGTTTGAGGCTGGGGTATGTAGATGAGTCAAAGATGAGTCCACAATACTGAATACAATAAATACATTAACTCACTGTATAATTTTATACTGTTTATCTTGGTTGTTAGTGGATGATTTCATTGCATTGCAATAAAAGAGCCTTCATTTTCTCCATGGGCTCATTATTTTACACTGTACAGCTGCTATTATTTGAATGTATTGTCAGTACCTTGTTCCCAGTTTAAAAGCTGCATTATTTCACATTCAATTTTCTGTATCAAATTATTATTAAGATTATAATTAATAATTCAGTGGTAAATCTGCTTTGAGAGGGTAAACCGTTTTGGTTTACTTGGTTTATTAATATTTACAGACAGAAGTTTACATAATTTTGATTCATGATTTCTTTTCAGATATTTAGTATTTTATTGCATTTCTAGAAGCCAACTGTGGTAAAAGAAAATTTGTTGAAGGGTTACTAAGACAACCGTTCAGAGGTCAAAGGTCATTCAAACAGATTAGTTTTACTGTAAGTCACAGTATAAAAAGGACTGATAAAAATGTTTTACCAGGCTGTAAAACATAAAGAATTGTAACACTGCAGACAATTTTTTATATTTTACGCAGGTCTTAAATGTATTTTTTAGACTAGACAAGTATATAAGTGTACTTTAGTTCTATGTGAGCCTAATAGCATATTTATCTAAATCCTCCCATTCTGTGGAAAGACCTGCAGAGTCAGTTGCAGAGGAGTTTCTTCCCTCAGAGGTTCTGAACGAGGTGTGTCTGCGTGTTTGTTTCTAAGCTGGCCTGCATTCTTTGTTTGAAACATTAGAAAATGGCGGAAACAGTTTCAAGCTGTGGTATCGATATGAATGAACTACTGAGTTAAAATAACTCCTGTGATCTTTTTTTGCTACTACGGCGCTTTTGTGTACTTTTCTGTCTAATTTTGCATTTTTTAATTTCTTTTGGTTATTATCCAGATGCCCCTGGAACTCGAAAAAATGCTCTCGAGGTAGGAAGTGACTGCTTTTCTGTTAGAAATTTAAGGCACAAATTATTGCATTATTATTAGCTGCTTTAGAAATCACCAATTTTTAGTCACATAGGAGTATTGGTGTTATTTTATATTGTTTTTTATGTTGGTATTGACAGGGACCAAGCACGGGCATTTCTCAGAATGCAAAAAGGACCATTGGCCACCGTGGAATTGACCCCACTGGAGAAACAACATATAAAAAGGTTTGTCTTTAAAGTGACAATATTCTAACCTTTTAAATGGGAAATGATGATAATGAAGAAGGATTCAAGTAATAGTTGATGCATTTAGGCCGCTGATGATCTCTTTAATCTAAATAAGACTCTGCCTGAGTTTAAGTCGCCTTTGTGTGTTTCAGACAACATCATCTGCTCTGAAAGGTGCCATCCAGCTGGGCATCACACACACAGTGGGCAGTTTAAGTCAGAAACCTGAAAGAGATGTGCTGCTGCAGGACTTTGAAGTAGTGGAAAGTATCTATTTTCCCAGGTGACTTTTTCAAACTATTAAATATGGATGTGTAGTCGATACGATTGAATCCATGCTATATTCTTTTGTTGCTCTACGATGATAATTATTCTAATATTTTGGTTCATCCTCTGTTTTTGATGATGAAGTGAAGGCAGCTATCTGACGCCCGCTCATCACTATGGAGACTTCCGATTTAAGACTTATGCCCCAATGGCCTTTCGCTACTTCAGGGAGATGTTTGGCATCCGTCCTGATGATTACATGGTATGTTTGGTTCCCGGCATCTTTAAAACCGCACTTTAGGTTCGGAGGAATTATGTTGAAATGGGAAGCAACTGCGTAATCTGAAACTTAGCAAATGGAAAAAGAGAAGTGATGACAGTTCTCGTGTGTCGATGGTTCTGTTTCTAATGTGGAAATGTGTGTTGGCAGTATTCTCTGTGCAACGATGGGCTGATCGAGCTGTCAAACTCGGGAGCCAGTGGATCCCTTTTCTATCTCTCCAGTGATGATGAGTTCATTATCAAAACAGTGCAGCACAAAGAAGCTGAATTTCTTCAGAAACTGCTTCCAGGATATTTTATGGTAAGATTAGATGGAGTCTTTTTTAGATCCATCAAACTTAGTACTGTGTCCTACCTGAAACAATTGACCAACCACTTTGAATAAAATATTTTTCAGTACATCTGTACCATTTCTATTTTGTGGTAATGTTAAAATATTACCAAAAAATCAAGATGAATTTAGTATCGAGTGGTAATGTTTGGCGTTGTACCTTGTCTTAGCAACATTTAAATGTAGTTTATGCTGTTTACTTTTCTTTGCATCAGTTATCAGCTCCTCATTTTGTTTTCTCCACATTCTCCACTCTCCCTCAGAACCTGAACCAGAACAAACGCACCTTATTGCCAAAGTTCTACGGATTGTATTGTGTTCAGGCTGCGGGTAAGAACATCCGCATTGTAGTCATGAACAATTTGCTCCCAAGCTCTGTGCGGATGCACCTCAAGTTCGACCTGAAGGGCTCCACATACAAGCGACGCGCCTCGGCTAAGGAGAGAGCCAAGGCTCTTCCCACGTACAAGGATCTGGATTTCATGCAAGACGTGTCAGAGGGGCTGTTGTTAGAGTTGAATAAGTACAGTGCTGTCTGTAAGACCATCCACAGAGATTGTCTGGTAAGAACTAAAGAATAATAACCATTTTTCTATTCATTTTTTAATACTAATTGAACTGTACTTGTGTCCTTTTATGCATCGCTCAGCTGTTGCAGAGTTTTAAGATTATGGATTACAGCCTTCTAGTGGGAATCCACAATCTAGATCAGGCCTGCCGAGAGCAGGTCAACAGAGAGCTGGCGGTGGCCGGAGCAGCGGACCAGAGGAGGCCGCAAGCAAAAAGTCTCTCTACAGCACTGCTATCGAAGCCATCGAGGCTGAGGCAGGCATGGGATCAATGGACACGGAGGATAAGTGAGTGACCGCGTTTAGTTGGGTTTATCTGCATCAGTTTCTGAGGGATTTCTTTTTTTAATTAAAACATTTGTTTTCTTTTCTAGGACTGGTGGTATTCCAGCACAAAACTCTAAGGGCGAGAGGCTGCTTGTTTATATTGGCATCATTGACATCCTCCAGTCTTATAGGTAATTGACATTCGTTTAATGTATTGACGCGAAGAAAATACGAAATAAAGTACAATATATTGAACAAAATTAGCTTGGAACTAGTAAGGACGTAATAATTTTACTCCAAAATTCAAGAAAATAAAGTGAAGCCAAATGGAACCAGTGCAAGCCTCATCCCGCTGCGCTGTAAAAAGACTCTTTAAAGTGGTTATCACTTGTTTGTTTTGGTGGTTTGTAGTATTTGTAGTACTTGTTTGCTTTAACTAATTCAGGCTGTGTGTTGTTCCTCAGATTAGCGAAGAAAATTGAACACTCATGGAAAGCTCTGGTTTATGATGGGGTAAGATGAAGGAAGGACGTAAATGTGTTTCAGTGCAAGAAATACACGTAAAACTCTTGTGATTTTCTGCAGGACACTGTATCTGTACACAGACCTGGTTTCTACGCAGACCGATTTGAGAAATTCATGTGCAATGTTGTCTTCAGGAAGGTCTCAGGTGAGCATAAACACTCAGCTGACGTAAAAGAAAAGATTTTAAGTGCATCAATTTGCCTGAAAGTACGGCGGAAAAAACAGCATGTTCTCCTGGGTCACACGCGCCCCCCTCAGCATCGCACCAGCGCCCCCCAGGGGGGCCCGCCCCACTATTTGAGAAACACTGAGTATACACCATTGGACTCTTTACCGATTAGACAGAACATTTTTTTTATGATTACCATACTTTTTTTTTCCTCCCCCTGCATCCAGTAAAGACCTCTCCGTATAAGAAGCGTCATGCTGTGGCGCAAGGTCCTGTGAAAAGGCCAGCTGGCTCTGGGCCTTCTCTGTCAACACAGACCAGCACCAACAGCCAGCAACATGTGCTGCAACGTCAAATCAGCTCCGACACCAAAGAAGACTCTGAAGGAGACAATCGGTAAGACCTGAAAACAGCCTGCCAGACCTCAGTTGATGTGTCAGCGCGTGCACTTAGATCACGTTGACAGTTACCAGCAGGGATTCAGTTGTGCGGCATGTGCCTGCATGTAGAGCGTTTATATCACAACAGAGTATTAACAGCTTTTCCGCCCTTCCTGACCAGCCGCACAGGCAGAACGTTCTGATCTCCTCCCAAAAACAATGCTGCTGAGCAACGCTGTCGGCAAAACTACTGAAACTGCCATCGTTTCCTCCTCTGGAAAACCTCAATTTGCTCCATCAAGTCAGTCTGAGCCTCACTCCCACTCCCAGGATACAGACAGGTTAGTGGGGTGGAAATTTAAAATGAGAGCAAGTAAACAGCGCCCCCCAGCGTTCGGAGGGTGAAGCAGTCTCATAATAGTTTGTGAGATTTGTAGAGTCTTTATATAAAATTTATATAAAACCTGTATTTATAAAGCTCCACTTTGACCTCACTCTTGCTTTTTGTTGATTGCAGACCTCAGTTTGTGAGTCTTGAAGACAGCACTGCTGCTGAGGAATGAGCTGATGTATTCAAATGTGTTCTAATGCCAACAAATGCCAAGTAGGTTCCGGCGTTAAACCACATTTACATGGAGTTTGTTTGTTTTGTTTTTGTGTGTGTTTAAATCAGTTTGATACGTTTCTCTTCCAGGTGTTAAAGCATTTGTTTTCCAGGGGAAAGAAAAAAGGGCAAAAATGAACTGAGACAAACATGGAGGAAATGTTACAGCCCATTTAATAACTCAAGGTACCGCAATTTAAAAAAAGAGTCAGGTGTTGCTGTGCATGACCACGTGGAATACCTACCTGCTTTTTTTTTTTTTCTTTTTTTCTTGTTATTGCACTTTTCATATTTCCAAAACATATATGAGCACGTTGGACGTGTACTGTTGTGCTCTGACACTAGCGATTGCAGGTACATTCATTGAGGTATTGAACACTATTCATCTCATGATAACAATGTGTCATTGCACAGCCACATTTTTGGTAATAATGTGCCAACATTCAGTGTAGAGTAATTACTCACCAGAGTCAATGATCAGCCTGGTAGAAATGGGATCGAAATAATTTCTCTTAAATACTGTAGCACACTTTCTAAAGCAGTGAGTTTAGCTCAGTACTTTCACTTCTTCTATTGAGAAACTGGTTGACTTTTTTTAACATGATAGTTTATTACATCATAGATTGGGAACATGGTTTTAAATAGATATATTTATATCCTTATCGTTGGTAAGGTAAGGTTTTTTTTTTTTGCTTACTCCATACTTTCTTGAGCAAAGTTCTACTCTTTGGTTTGTTTGAACCAGCTGTTGTAATTGACTTGTAAAACTATAAAAACCTGAAATCGTAAAGATTAGATATCCTGATACTAGTTATTGCCAGGTTGATTCATTTGCTTTTTTGTCTGAATGTGACCAAAGAAGTGATGCTCGTCATGACCTAAAGCCTCCTTTAAGGAGGACCCATAAGGTCCAAAAATAAGGAGTTTTTCCAGCTCAGACCAGCAGGGACCTTGAGTTCCGTTAGGACTCATGCTAAACTAAACAATCCAAAGAATTTATTCCACTTTTTCTTCTACAGTTTAGAAAGATATTTAGAATACTCTTTTTTTTTATACCTTTTTTGGCCTCAATAATTATTGTCACATTTTGAAAAATGCTGTTCTTCATAAAAAAAAACCTTCAGTAGTTGTTGATACATTCCTTTTGTACATTTAATAGTGTACTATCAGAAATATTTTCTTAAAAGTACTGTACAGGCAAATAGACTCAATATTATCACGAAGATTGAATGCATTGTGCGTTACTTTTTCACATTGCTTATTTCAGTTATATTAACTTAATCATCGTCGCTGCTGTTATTTTAACTTTGCATGTTTTGGGGCTGTGGTAAATCTGTCAACCTGTCAGTTCCTGTTGTGCCAGCTTTGTAAAGGTGGCTTTAAAGAATCAACTGTTTTTTGTTTGTTTGTTCGTTTTTTTTTCTCTTTTCAGCCATGCGGATTCAATAAAAGGTTGTTCAGACATGCTTCAGTTGTAATTTATGACTATTTTACTACCAGAAAATGATCGCAGCTTCCTGCTTTGTAAAGTATAATTGTGATATATATATATTTTTTTTTTAGTCCGGTGCTTTTTTAACTTAAAATTTGCCAGGTTTTCCTAAATTGCTGGCCTTTAGGGAAAAATAATATTTATTAAATCTCTTACTTTTTTTCCCCCAAAAGCATAAATGCAGTTTACATAGACTTCAGTCAATTTAAGCTCGAGTAAAAGGTTTTGCAGGTCATATAAAGGATAAATAATCACCCGTTCACTAAGCAGGTTTATATGCAATAAAGATGTGCATGAGGAGGTACTTTTTTCTCTGCTTCTAAAACAACCAATAAATGATTTTATTTTACAACAATAAATATCACACAGTCCAAGCACTTTTATTGGCTTATATTTTAGACCGAGTAGTCTAATAATAATATTAGTGTGAAACAAATAGAATTTGTTCAGAATAAAAGAAAAATGAGCTTGTTATTAAACAAAAATATACTACAAAGTCCGACATTTTTATTCTCGGTTGTTCTCAAGGATCATACATCCACTCAGAGTTTATATCGAAATCTGACAAGCTAGTGCTCGGCTAATCGTTGACAAGAGCGAGGGTGCATTATCGACCAATCACCTTTCACTTTGCTAACTCCTTGTCCAATGACCTGTTGTCTTGTACGTTTGCGACAGAAGGCAACAAGAAGTTTTCAAAATGGTGCTCGAAAGTACTATGGTCTGGTAAGAGCTAGATAAATGCACTTAAATGCGTGGTTTTGGGAGGTATATTTGATTGATTGTTACCCGTGTGTGTGATTTTTACTGTTGGATACAGGGAAAACGTCCATGTTACGTAAAATAATATAAAATGCGGACTATTAGCCTGGTGCCACAGGGTAGCGGCTGAGTCATTGTAGCTGAAGCTAAATTAGTTTTGCTTTATTCTTTTAGTATTTGCTGTGTTTGGGTAAATAGTATTATATCTCTTGTTGCTACTCTTTGTCATGAATTTAACATGTGTTTAATTGGTCAACTAACGACGGCTGTTTTGGTTGTCTCGTCTGGCAAAATGTTGTCACAATTTGCTAATGTTAGCAAGCTGTGCTAAAGCTGGTTCTGGCTAGAATGCGATATGGTTTAAAGTGTTAAGTTAAAAGAAGTTTAGTACTGACAAGTACCAGTACTTGTCAAATTATATACTGGCCCTAGAGAGAACGGGTTCAAGATTCCTTGGGATGCCACATTATGTACTGGCTTCTGGGCCCAAGGTCTTGAACAGTACAGTGATGTGCCTACTCCCACTGCCCGATAAGATTACTTGCATGTTTAGGCTTGACTCTAACTTATTTTTTATTTTTCGTTTAGTGTGGACAACAGCGAATACATGAGAAACGGCGATTTTCTACCAACGAGGTTACAAGCTCAACAAGATGCTGTCAACATTGTTTGCCACTCAAAAACACGAAGCAACCCAGAGAACAACGTGGGCCTCATCACAATGGCAAAGTGAGCTCCTCTGTCCCTGATCCTACGGACATCATATTTAGCCATGTACCATTGAGGTTTTCTTGCCTTTAATAAACGTGTTTTGAATTGTTTTTTTTAAATCTATATTTGTTTTCATACAGTAACTGTGAGGTCTTAACCACGCTGACACCAGACTCCGGCCGCATTCTTTCCAAACTCCATGCAGTTCAGCCCAAAGGCAAGATCTGTTTCTGCACAGGAATCAGAGTCGCTCATGTAAGTCTGTCCCTGTGTTTAGTTTGGAAAAATTAGTGCAAAAAAAATACATTTAAATAAAGGTGTTTGAAAACCACTTCAGGTCGTCGGTTGCTTGGCAAAAAATTATGACAAAACTGTTAAAATATCATTTTTTTCCTCCTGATTTTAATGATGTATTTATTTTTCTAGCTGGCCTTAAAGCACAGACAAGGAAAAAACCACAAGATGAGAATCATTGCCTTTGTTGGGAGTCCTATAGAGGATAATGAAAAAGACGTGAGTTTGTGGTCAAAAACAGTGCTGTCTTTTCCAGCATATATGCCATATTAGTAAATGCTTTAACCACTTACTAGCTGTTGATGGGTTTGGTATTTCCTCACTATTTTTATTACAAAGCTCGTCAAGTTAGCGAAGCGTTTGAAAAAAGAGAAAGTGAATGTGGACATCATCAATTTTGGAGAAGAGGTCAGTATTACTGCTTACTTGAAGCAACATAAATATAAATTCTTTTCATCAGACTCATTAATTACCCATGTTCTCTTTAATTTTTTGAAGGAAGTGAATACAGAGAAGCTGACTGCCTTTATAAATACTCTTAATGGAAAAGAGGGGACAGGATCGCATCTGGTCACGGTCCCTCCAGGCCCCAGTCTGGCCGATGCTTTGCTTTCTTCTCCCATTCTGGCTGGTGAAGGAGGATCTATGATGGGTCTGGGTGCCAGTGACTTTGAGTTTGGTGTAGATCCAAGTGCAGATCCAGAACTAGCCCTGGTGAGTGATATGAAGCGTGCGTCTGAAATCCCAGCTTTTATTTTGTGAGGCTACATTTACATCATTCTGTCAGACTCAGTCATTTCCTTAGTCAGATCATTCTCATAGGTCAATGACATACATGGGGTATCTAAAATATTAACAGCTAAAGAATGCGGCCTTTAACTAGATTAAATTGGTTAGAAGAAGGTTTTGAAAAAGCATTTTATCTTTACCGTGACTGTGCTGTTGATGTATGCTATTTTAGGCACTGCGTGTGTCTATGGAGGAACAGCGTCAGAGGCAGGAGGAAGAGGCCCGCAGAGCCGCTGCTGCTTCTGCAGCTGAGGCTGGCATGCCTACACCCAGCGCAGATGGTAGGGATCCAGATGTTTAAGCCTATCAACCAGCGTAGTGCTCAAATCTTGAAGTGACCTTTGACCTGTTCGCTACAGAATCAGATGAGGCTTTATTGAAGATGTCGGTGTCTCAGCCCGAGAGCAGTGCAGCGGCGCTTCCTGATTTTAGTAGCATGACAGAGGAGGAGCAGATAGCTTATGCCATGCAGATGTCTCTTGCTGGTGGAGGTAAGATTTGTGTTGACTGACCACCTTCAGTAATCAGTCACAAAAACAAACACCTAATTATTTCTGCCAAAGCTGCACCACCGTGGTGTAACTGCTCATTAAAATGCTCATCAAATGAATTAGGCTATTGAATCTTTTTTTTTTAATGGGTTCTTTTTTTTTTTTGAACAGAGTATGGAGAAATGGACACAGGAGCTCCCATGGACACTGCAGAATCTGCCAAGGTTCGTCTTGTACTCAGTCAAAACTCAAGTTAATGCGTTGCAAATGAACGTTGAAAGCAGCTGTTGGAAATCATAACGCATTTCCCCAATTTTCTGACTGAGTCATTTCTATACGCTAAATCATACTTGGTTATTAAGTTTATATAAAAGCTGTGCTTCAAATTAAAATGGAAGATAGCCAAGTATGAATTCTGTTAGTATTGTTACCTACGACATCAACAAGGATCCAGTGCTTCTGACAGTAAATGTGTTTTTTCTTACAATTACAACTGAATAGGAGGAAGATGACTATGATGTGATGCAAGACCCAGAGTTCCTTCAGAGTGTCTTGGAGAACCTGCCTGGTGTGGACCCAAACAACGAGGCTATCCGCAATGCCATGGGTTCCTTGGCCTCCCAGACAGGAAGCAAGTCAGATGGCAAAAAGGACGAAGAGAAAAAGAAATGAGGATCTATGAACTTAAAATACTGACCGGATAGAAAAGTCAACGTTACCAGACTATTTCACTTAAAAATAAGAGGATTGATGCGTTGTCCAAAAGAGGTCCCAGCCCGAGCCAGTACTCTTAAAATTCTATCATTGAACAGTAGGCGCTCGGAATCAAAACTACCCGAGAATACATTTAATATTTCTAATCTGTTAAAGGATATCCTATTAATTGCCACGGTTACTCTGCAATTTGCCTACATTGAATGAAAAAAGAGACACTTTGAATAGCCCCGCTCCTGTCACCTTTGTGTTTTTTTCAATAAAACTACGTGTAAATATAGTATCGCTTCCCTTTTGCTGATTTGTCACTGCTCTTGTTACCTGTGCTGAGACCAAAAAGGATGACACAACCGTCGATCAATTAATGACAACGTCTGGAATTTTAAAAAAAAAAGGCAAAATAACTTGATACAATCGTTGGTTTTAACAATCGCAGAAATCGAGCGTACGTGTTCTCGTGCAGCATCCCGATATAGTTCCAGAGCTATCGCAGCCTGATAGGACGCGTGCGGTCATGTGACGGGAAGCGCAGCATTTTCAGCTGAAAACGAGCTAGGATAGTCGGGAATCGTACATCCAGGTAAACAATTAAAATACATGAAATATCAAAAGAAATTTCCTATCCCAGTCGCCCTCTCCTCCGACATCGTTGACCCAACAATCAAAGTGTTGCTTTTGCCATGAAACCATGCTTCAACAGAAAGCTCCGATTGCATTTTAATGGCGAACGATAGCTCGTTAGCTAAATGACCCCTCTCTGTCTTGGCTGGAACTCAGCGACCAGCTAGCCAGCTTCAATCGGGCTGGAGTCTCGCTAGCTTAGAATAATCGAATTCGCTTTGAAGATTGTACAGGTTCAAAACGGCCAATACTGCAAAGCATACCATGCGCCTTTATCGTAAAAAAGGGGTATTTTCCCGTAATATATTAATGCAGAATGCGAACCTGTTACTAGAAGACCTCTGGTTTGAGAAATCCTTTTCGCTGTCGAGCTAGGTGGCTAATGTTGATGCTATTGAAAATCTGAATCTTGGTAATAATTAGCATTTGCAGTTCAACACGCTGCCGTCTGTCATGCTGTCCCAACCATGATGCACATAAGACATCTTATGTACACGATATACCTCTAAAAATAATAAAAATACAATTAACAGTTTTAGTTACTGGCATTGTAGCAGATGTCATGCTAGCTAGTTTGACAGGTGTGAATGTCTGCTTCAATGATGATACGTTTTTGTGTTTGCAGGAGTTGATCCCGGTATGGGGGACATGAAAACCCCAGATTTCGATGACCTGTTGGCAGCATTTGACATTCCAGACATAGATGCCAAAGAGGCCATCCAGTCTGCCCCCGATGATGCAGAGGGACCCCACGGAGCTGCAGGTGCCTCTCTTGGAAAATCAGACAGCGTGGTGGGTGTCGGGCCGTCTTTAAGACCGCCAAGCCCACCAGACCCCCAGGCGGACACCTCACTTGTCAGTGTGATCGTGAAAAACAAAGTACGGCTCGAGGCTGTCGACGGAGGAGTCGGTGGCACGGACCATGACCCTATCGATGTAATCACAGGCATAGACGTGACCCCTAGACTAGGTGCATGTGCTCCTGGAATGACTGAATCTGAGGCCCTCAACCATAACGGTTTTGCATCTTCAAGTGTCTCTGCTCCAATTTCCCTGAGTCAGAACCAGTCAAATGGAGGACCCTGGTCTCTCAGCACCTCCAAAGTGTCTTTAGAAACGGCAAGTGCTGGTGCAACAAAGTCTCACAAACAGGCTGGGAGCATATTTAACAGACTAAAACCACTTGTGGGCCAAGGTTCCGGAGATCCTGTTGGCCGGGCCAGAAAGATGCAGCTTCTGCAGCAGCAACAGCAGGACACAGGTCAGGAGAGGGCAGATGGGGTCAAAGCGTCGTTGCCTTCATCGTCCTCTCTGTCACCTGTATCCTGCCCTCTAGCAGTCGGTGGCCCCGTTAGACTGGCATCACCCTTCTTCCCACCGTCCAAGCCTTTGCTTGCCGCTCCATCTTCTGTTGCGTCATCGCACCTATCTCACTCGTCTCAGCCTTTTAATGGAGCACCTAAGGCTGGACCTGTTGGATTCCACCATCAGCAGATGGAGGAAGATAATTCTGATCCGGATCTGGGAAGTCCACTGGTGATCCAAGAGAACCCAGACTCTCCATCTTGCACTCAGCTGAGCCGGCATTATAGGTCTGACTCGGTCCAGCCCATGTCCTCTGCTGCGTCGCATCCCAAGCCCGGCGACATCCCCCCGGGGGCAGCTATTACTTCAACGCCCCAGTCTGGTCCAACAGAAAGTTCTCGCCTGGAAGAAAGACACGCAGAACATGTCATCGAAGAACGAGACTCGCCAGAGAGTCCGGAACCAGAGTTCCCAAAATCAACTACTCAAGTCGCCACGAAACGATGCTCCAGCCCCGCTGTGGCTTCCACTCCGCCTCCGTCAGAACTGCGGGAACCCAAGGAGGAGGAAGAAGAAATGGAAGTGGGCAGTGGGGTCGAGAGGCTCGCTGAGGGCAAAACTGAAGAAACGACAAGGACAGATGAGAAAATGGAAGCGGATGGTGGCAAAGCCAAATTACAGGGAGAGCCAGGAATTGCTGCCGCTCATTCTGGCTCCGGGGCACCGTCCCGACCCCTCAAGGTCAGAATAAAGACAATTAAAACCTCCACAGGGGGAATCACCAGAACAGTCACCAGGGTAGCACCCAAAGGCGGCGCGGCAGAGAAAGGTCTGGATCCTAAAGCTCCAGCCGGGGAGGGCAGAGTGTTGGGAAACAAGGGCCAAAAGGCAGAGGCTGCCCCTGGACTCATGACGGCGACGTCCCAGAAGGTGAGCGCTCTGAACGCCCTGCCTGTCTCCACGCTCGCCGCCAGCAGCGTCATGCTAGCAGCTGCCACGAAAGTCCAGAACAAAATGGCAGCGTCAGATAAGACCAAGGTTTCCGCCACCGCCGTAAGCATCACGAAGTCCGCCGCCCTGCCCGCCACGCCCGCCGTGGCCTCTTCTCCCAAGTTTTCCGTTGCTGCCGGTGGGATCAGCGTGCGCACGGCCACCAATAAGACGGCTAACGGCGGCGGCGGCGGCCTTCAACCCAACAAACCCGCTTCTATCGTCAACAGCACAGGCGCCGTGATCTCCCGCAGTCAGTCCAGTTTGGTGGAGGCTTTCAACAAGATCCTGAACAGCAAGAACCTCCTACCCAGCTACAAACCGGACCTCACCTCGCCGCCTCCGCCCGAATGGGGCCTGCCGCTCCCGGCAACGGGTTACCGCTGCTTGGAGTGCGGGGATTCCTTCGCCCTGGAGCGCAGCCTGGCTCGGCATTACGACCGGCGGTCCCTCCGCATCGAGGTGACCTGCAACCACTGTGCGAAGAGGCTAGCCTTCTTCAACAAGTGCAGCCTGCTGCTGCACGCTAGGGAGCACAAGGAGAGAGGCCTGGTCATGCAGTGCTCCCACCTCGTCATGAGGCCCGTCACCGTGGAGCAGATGATCGGGCAGCAGGACATCACCCCGATCGGTAGTAAGCAGGGAAGGGGGCTCCTAAAAACCTCTGAAATTGTTTATCATAAAATCCTTTAAATATCATGATGAGTCAAATCATTTGCAGTAAAATGACAACATTAGGGGGAAATGAAAACGGCATTTTCCAAATAAAGTTTTACACATTTGGTCAATTATAAAAAAAATGATGAAAGGAAGTATTATTTGTACCCTAAAATGTAATTACCTACAACTCAAAGATTGCTCAAAAGAGACGCACAATAGTGTAATACAATAACACACATGGATCACTTGTGTGGTGGATCTCCTGTTTATCTCCTCTGACCACCACCTGTGGTTGACCGGGCCTGCTCTCCTCTTCATCCTCCTCTCCTTCAGTCTCCTCTCCGTCCAGCGGAGGCGCCGCCGCGTCCGCCAGCTCCAGCCCGATGAAGGACGCGTCGGCCCCGTCGGCGCCTCAGCCTCGCACGGTCCGCCGCGCCACCCAGGGGCCCCAGGCTCTGATGCCCCTGCCCTGCAAGAAGGCCGAGGGGCTGCAGTACAACAACTTCAAGTGTCCGGAGTGCCAGACGCAGTTCTCCAGCAAGGCGGAGATGGTCACGCATTTCCAGCAGATCCGAGGGGCTCCCAACTCGGTGAGTGTCCGGCCGACGCCCGTGCCGAGCCACGCCGTTCCGTGACGCTTTCTTTTTTTTCAGACGTGCGCCCAGTGTTCGCCTCCCATGATGCTGCCCAACCCGTGCGCCGTGTCTGCACACCAGAGGATCCACAAACACAGAGCGCCTCACGTCTGCCCCGAGTGCGGCGGCACCGCCCGGCAGGCCAGCTTCCAGACCCACCTGGAGGAGGCCTGTCTGCACTTTGCCAGGCGTATCGGCTACAGGTGCGCAGCCGCGTCCCGAGAGCGGGCCACGCCTCCCAGTGGTCCGTAAATGTGACTCTTTTAATTCAGTTTTTAGTCTGATGTTGTATATCAGCACCCTTATTAATGCCCCTTTTTTATTAAACAGCATATTTTCTGGCCAGGTGATGCGGGAAGCTAACCCCCCCCCAAATGAGGATCGGAGGTTAACTAAAAAGACAGACTGAGAAAATATTTTAAAGAGTCTGTAAATTGTCCAACTAGAGATGGATGATGTTTGGCCTGACCTTCTTGAAAGGACATGTTAGCATGCTAGGTAACCAATCAAACTGACAACCCTTAATGTGACTTTTTTAAAATTTACTCTGAAGCTCTGTGGGCCGGATTTTTTAGTTCTTTGGGCCACGGGTGGCCCCCGGGCCTCAGTTTTCCCACCTCCTTTTTAGCCCCTCTGCTCTGTGTCGTCATGGTGTCCAGATGCTCCAGCTGCCAGGTGGTTTTCGGAGGGCTGAACTCCATCAAGTCCCACATTCAGACGGCTCATTGCGAGGTGTTCCACAAGTGCCCCAGCTGCCCCATGGCGTTCAAGTCTTCCCCCAGCGCCCAGAGCCACATCAGCACGCAGCATCCAACACTAACAGGAGGACAGGCCAAGTACGACTTCCTGCGCCACGTCGGCGCATCCCAAACTTGAGCATAATAGAGATTTAGATCCTTTTCTACTTCCCTGCAGAATGATCTACAAGTGCGTGATGTGCGATACGGTTTTTACCCAGAAGCCCTTGCTGTACACACACTTCGACACTCACTTAGCGAAACAAAAAGTGCACGTTTTCAAGTGTCCCGACTGCACCAAGCTCTACGCCCAGAAGGGATCGATGATGGAGCATATTAAGGTACATTTCTTCATAGCTAAGCCCTCACTCGGTTGGAATCTTGTAGCTTTTTGCCTTCTCGTGTTGCCCGTTTGCTGTCTCCTACAGCGAATGCGGTGTCGATAAAGGCAAACATCAATGTTTTGGATTGGCCTAAGCAAGGTTCTACCCCAGTAGCCTTGTCTTAAGTTCTATACCAAGAACACTTTTAGAAGCTTGGTTTTTGTGTGTGTGTGTGTGTGTGTGTGTGTGTGAGAAATTGTGATTTAAAGGTGAAGGGTTATGGTGCCTTTCTGTTGTTCCTCCCAGACGGCTCACAGAGGACCATCCGTCAAACAGGCCGAGTCTCAGCCCGATCCCTCTAACCCCGCCTCGACCCCGGCCAACGCGTCCGCGCCCTCCGCCCTCAAATCCAAGTCGTCCGGAAGACCCGAGAATTCCGACGGGGAGGACTGGGGGAGGGAGCAGGAGGAGGACGAGGAGGAGGAGGAGGACGACGACGATGACGACGACGACGACGCGGACGAGGACTACTCGGCTCCCGGGAGCCACTCGGCCTCAGCGGGCGGGGGCGCTCCGCCCGCTGGCCCGACGGAATGGACCTGCCCCCAGTGTCAGACCGTCTTTACGGACAGCGAAGAATATCTGGGTCACGTGAGGATGGAGCACGGCAAGGTGTGACGACCCGCTTCTGCTTTTGAAACCCCTTTGGGTTTCTCTGTCTGCCTGTAATTTAGCACGTTTGATTGAGTCTGTGTGTGTGTGTGTACGTGTGTGTCCCTAACTCCAAAGTTCCCCTGTCGCATTTGCGGAGGCACGTTCAGCACGTCGTCGAGCCTCAGGCGTCACGAACGCGTCATTCACGGCGGCAACAAGAGGATCTTCCACTGTCAGTAAGTCAAGCCTGATATTACAATATTACCTGATATTAGAACCTAAAATGGCTGAAATGGAACTAAAAACAAGTACTGATGTTTATCTTTGCGGTTTAATCACGTATATGTCACCAGGGTGTGTTCACAACACTGTCGTATCCGTACTTTCCCCACAGATACTGCACAGAAGGAAAACGCACCTTCGGCAGTCGGTTCCTGCTGGACAAACACGTTCGACTCCATCACCGAACCTCGGACGGTCAGGTGAGTCCGGTCCTGTCCAACGGGCAGTCGCTTCGGAGAAAAAGTCGCATCCGATAAAAAATGCATCATAGAAGCAAAAAAAAACCACAAGTCGCTCTGGACTGAGGGTTGCATTTTTTGGAGGGTGTGTGGGGAGATTTATTTGACAAACTCTGAGACCAGGAACAGATATTTTTTCTTGGAAGGCAAAATATTGTAATAACAATAGAAGAAAAATAATAGGGTGAGCGGGGGTGCGCTATGCTAATGTTATACATTAATGGTGTAAGAAACTGTGTCTAAGTTCACATATAGCAACAAATAACATTTTAACAGTTTTTAGATAACTATTATTATTTTAAATATATATTTGAAATATAATTATTTAAAATAACAAACATAAGTTGCACCCCGGGCAAACTAAGAAAAAAAAACCTGCCACCTATAGTCCAGAAACTACGGTAATTCAGGATTTTTTTCAAAAAATGTATGTTGGATTTTTTTTTATTTGTTCGTTTCAGTACAGCTGAGCACCGAAGAGGAGAGACAAATGTTTTCTTCCTCGTTTCCTCTTCTTTTAGGGTCACCCTGTGACTCGGAAGCGTGCAGCCACGGGAGGAGAAGGGCCGGGAAGCTCCTCGGAACAAGACGGCGAGGGCGGGGCTCCGGCCGGCAGGGCGGGGGACGAGGAAGAGCACCCCACGCTGGATGGCGAGGACGGCGCCGGTCCGGCCAAGCGTACCCGAGCGTCGGCCGCGCCCGCCTCCAACCACCAAGAGGATGAGGACAACGTCTTCCGCTGCGTCCCGTGCGGCTTCTCCACAGAGGACGGGGCCGAGTTCCAGCGCCACATCCCGCAGCACCGGGCCGACACCGCCTCCTTCCAGTGCCTGCAGTGCGGCGTCTGCTTCGCCTCGTCCGGCTCCCTCAGCAGGCACCGCTTCATCGCGCACCGCGTGCGCGACGCCCACGGCGACGCCGACCGGAGCGCCGCCGCCGCCGCCCGCGCCCACCGCTCGCCCGGCTCCTCGCCCCCCGCCTCCCCTCAGACCCTGGGCGAGGACGGGGACGGCAACCTGGGCTGCAAGGTGTGCGGGCGGCGCTTCGACAAGGCCTCGGACCTCAACACGCACTTCAGGACCCACGGCATGGCCTTCCTCACCGCGCACAAGACCGACAAGCCCCAGTAGGCGGGAAGGGCTCCCTGAATGTTCAAAGAAGGAAAAACAGCTGCTTCCTGCGCAGGTTCTTCTGTTCTTTCACTTTGTTTTTTGTTTCGATTTACCCGTTTTTGTGCAATTGTAACTGCATGTTTGATGCCGTTTTTGGGCCACTAAAGACGCCCGCGACCGGCTCGGGCGGGCGAGGCCTCCCGCGTATCTAACCCACCCCGTTGGACTGTCTCAGCGCCGCTACGGTGGCGCCACACCTCCAGAGGTCCGCCGCCCGCTGTAGCACCGACGTTTTCCTACTTCACGTCGCCCCTGGCGCTTGTATCCTTTGAAGCATGAGGAAAAGCGGCGGAGAGCTGGACGCTGATCCCGACGTTCTATTTATTTATATCAAACACTTGTACAGTCCTGCTGTCGGTAGTCGTGTCGGTCGGTTTGGCGTGCGACTCGTGCTAACAGAAGGCGAGACTCTCATTAGGAGAGCAGGTTAGAGCAAGTCTGTAAACTGTGGCGTGACTGTGATGTTTTTGATCGTTCCGAGGACGCATCGGGCCGCCGGTAGAGTTTTGCCGTGTAAATACACTAAAAACACGTTCTGGTTTTAGTCACTTGGCTATTATAATGTGAATACAGTATAGTATTTGTATTATTATCACTTTTTTTTTTTTCTTTTTCAACGCAGTTTCATGTTTAAAAGAGAAGAATTCCACCCCGGCCAGACAGTAATACTCCACGGGGGGGGGGGGGGGCGTTGGGAGGGGGCAGGTGTCGTTTTAATGTGTATAAATACTTCTGTTTTTGGGGTTGTCTTTTTTTTTTAATCTGTGGAAAAAGTGCTTGCGATTTCACGTTCGTTTTGTATGTTTCCAAACGCGCGGCCTCCGAGTGGATTTTTTTTTTTTTAAATATTTTATATGTCCTGATCTATTTATATAGCTCAATAGTGAAAACGTCTGTCCTTTTCTTTCCCATGGTCGTGGTCTGCTTGCTAAAATGCCATACACTTTCGTGCTGTTTCAAAAAAAATACGAATAATAATAAATGTGGCCAAGACGGACACCTGCAGCGGCGTTTATCTGCCCCAGGATGAAGGTCGGAGTGTTGAGGAGGGAATGAGGGAGGGGAAGGAGACAAGGAAACACGCTGACCTTAGTCGGTGGTTTTAGGTTGGAATTTTACTGGGTTTTTACTTCCGGCTCCATCTCCAGCTTGGTCTCCTGATGGAGCTCGTCTGGTGGACCCGGAGGGTGGTGGACCTCAACCAGCAGCTCGTAGATCAGAGCTCCCAGCAGGGCCCCCACGCAGGGGCCCACGATGGGCACCCACCACCAACCGTTCCCAGCCCTGCAAAGACAGGCGGCGAGCCTTCGCCCTTCAATATTCCCACCTGGGAGGAACGGGCGCCATTTTGCAGCTACTGACGTGAAAACGTCCGCTCCCCAGCCCACGAAGTAGGTGAAGAGTCGAGGTCCGACGTCCCTGGCGGGGTTGATGGCGTAGCCGCTGTTGGAGCCCATCGAGATCCCGATGACGAGCACGGCCGCTCCCACCAGCACGGGATGAAGAGCGTCGGGCAGGGGGGTGTTCCTCCGGTCCCCGAGAGCCAGGACGCACAGCAGCAGCGCGGCGGTGCCGATCACCTGGGAACACGGCACGCCTGAGGGTCGGCAACGATCACGGAGGGGGGAAGAGCGCTACCTGATCCGCGATTCCTCCCCACGTGCTGAGATAGTCAGCTGGGAACGTGGAGAAGATTCCCGCTGTGGCCGTGGGTCCCGCCACCGTCAGCTCACCTCCGCCGTACGCCTGGATGGCATCTGCAAAACACTGGTCCAGATCAACCCAAACCTCTTTTTTATTGCGATTTTCAGTCAAATACACACTTCTCTGGTCCCGCTCAAGGTTTCTCCCTGTTAAAAGGGAGTTTTTCCCTTTGCCACCGCGCTTACCTGAGGGGTTCCGGCTTCGGGTTTCTGCCTCTGTGAAGCACCTAGAGACCATTTTTCTTGTAAAAGACAAAAAGAAAATCACTGACCGTAATACTGTAAATAGACAGTGCCTGCGGCCAGAAAGGCTCCCAACACCTGGAAAAGAATGAAAAATGGCAGCTTTTTCCAAGGATGTCTGCCCAAAACACACAAGCTCAGCGACACAGCCGGGTTGAGGTGGGCCCCTAACGGGTGGATCACACACACATCGGAAAGGAGTCTGAAATCAGACGTCGAGACACTGGGAAGGGCCTCTGTTCGGGCGGCGTCCTACCCGAGACCCCGCGGGACACAAACACCCCGAAGGTGACTCCGAGAGCGAAACCCAGGTTGATGGACAGATACTGCCCGTTTTTTTCCCGGCTGGTGGTCACCTGGGCAACGGAGCCACATCCGAAAAGCTGCAACGATGTGAGAGAAAAATAAACGAGTATAAATAAAGCTTTTAAAAGCCAACCTTGGCCTTGAGCGTGTTTACGGAGAACAGGCTGGGTTCAAGCTCCTTCGCCCCGTCCGTGGTTTTATAGACGGAGTTTACTTTGTGACTGGAACTGCAAAGGTTAATGACCCCGGCTGGTTGGTGACATATCAACCAAACGGGAAAGAAAGACAACACCTCCTCTCCTTTCCCTTTCCTTCCATCCCTCTTTCTGTCCTTTAAGGACAAAGTCCGCCGTTATTCAACACGTGGATTCACAAACAGCCTCCGATGGGAGCGAGGGAGTAAATTCATTCCAGGAACTATTTCAATTTTAGTTTTAAAGATTTAGTAAAAACCATTAACAACTGATTGGACTTTTTTTTTTTTTCTTTCCAGCAGGTTTTAACATCCTTCACGCTTGTTACTCACAATCAGGACGTAAACTCCAAGGAACTCGGCCAGACATTCCCTGAGCAGCCGGTTCCGGATCTGACACTTGTGCAGCAGCTTCTCCATCGTCGAGGTCTCCTCCAGAGGAGCCCGGACGCCCACGTCAGGTGGCTCGGCGCCGTCCGCCGCCTGCCTTTTTATGTCGGGGCCGCCGGTGACATCACGCGCTTTATGGTCTGGCTGGAGCGGAGAGCGCTTGGAGGGAGAGCGGTGGAGTCTGGCCGACATTCCGGTGCCAAAAACCAACGAACGGAGCAGCAAAACTCCAGGTGTGATGCTGCTTCGCACCACCTGAGCAGAGTTGGGCCCTGATTGCTCCTCTCTGACGGGTCCCGGAGGGCCTCTCCTGCCCTCAGGCCTCGGTTCAGTACAAACATCAGCCCGCAGCGGCTCTTTTGCAAATATTCCAGATTTAAGGTCTAAAAATGAGCCAATCGGAAAATTAGAATCTCCTGGAAAAGTGCACATGCATTCCTCTAACGCGACTTTCAAGGTCAAATGTACATTTTATGTAGACAAAGAGTTTGTGAATCAATTGATTTTTTTTTGTTTTCTCTTTGCGGATTAAAACTTGCAGCTTCAGGAAATCTAAAAATTCCAAAGCCCCGAAAATTAGAATTTTCCTTAAAATCAATAAAAATCAAACTTAGCAAAATTACAACCAAAAATGCTTGAAATATCTACCTCGGCATGGGATGATTTCATAAAAAGTATTAATTTCACCTGTTAAATTGCCTGAATGAAACCACTTTTCCACTTTTACGCGACATTCTAGTTTTCTGTTGACGTTAACAACATTTTCTCATGAGTTATCATCTAATTTATCTGTTGATTAAACTTTGGAACTGGTGAGAACGCTAAACCGTCTCTAAACGCGCTGATGCAAAAGATAAGATAGAGGACGATTTTTTATTTGTTTATTTTAAAAACGCTGATTGTTCACACGTACAGGATTGACCTCAGTGTTTCGTATCGTTTAGTGTTATTTAAAATTGCCTTTTACGATAAAATGGTCTCCAGGTGCTTTACAGAGGCAGAAACCCAGAGCCAGAACCCCTCAGGTAGGCGCAGTAGAAAGAAAAAAACACTTTCTTTTAGCAGGAGGAAACCTTGAGCGGGACCCTGCTGAAAGCTGACTGGGTGAAGGAGAAGGGGCAGGACAGAGGGAATAAAAGAGAGAGAGAGACAAAATCTGAGCCTGGAGAGCGTTCCGCTACCTGGAACATCCTCCAGCAGGACCAGTTTGGCACCAGGTCAGGTGGTCGGTCACACGGACCCGAGCCAGGTGGCTCGTGGCTGCAGCCTCCAGGTCCCATTGGTCCCGGTTCTCTGCCATCGGATAACAATCGGATGCAGCCGGACATGCTGGCTGAGGTCGTGCCAGGTGCTGGAGTCATGTGACCGCGAAAAGCCCAGCTGATAATCATCATCCCGGCGTTTGATAGTCGATTTTATCTTCGCTGATAAACCCAGGACGCGGAAGCGGCTCCTTTCACGCACTTTGCTCGCCAGAGCTGTGCTGTAAAGCTTTTTATCACAGCGATACGATAAACAACGATCAAAATTCGCCAATTTATTTCATATCACTGACAGTTTTTATCCACTCATATTCATAAAATTAGACAAAAAATATATATCTCCTTTTTTACAGATTTCACAAGATTTATAATAATGATAAATGAAGACAGTTTTCTAGTGTTCAGAATGGACAACTCTGATATAAATATTTTATATTCATATATTCTTGTATCACTCAAAACCCGCACGTTGTCTACCAGGACAGTTCAAAGTGCGTTCAATATTTGATTAGTCCAGCTTTGTTAATCCAAAGGTTGTTAAAAGGAGACAATCTCGATGCCAAATAATCACTTTAGCAAAGGCGGTGAACAGACCGCTCCAGCCAACGCGCATCGACGCGTTATTTAAACCCCCCAAACAGCTTGGAGAAGAGCGAGGAATCATCGCGCATGTCTGAAAACGGCTGCCGATGATCTGGAATACAAAAAGGACACGGCATTATTAACGTAATGTTGTTGCTGTGGATATTAAACCTGAGGAGGCGACGTTACTTTTGGATCGGGCGCTAACCTGGTCTGAAAGGTCCGGTCTGACGGTCGGGAGCCTCCGCGCCGCCAGGACCTCCTGAGACAGTGACGGACGTCTCTTCTTTGCCCTGGCTGTCCCGGACGGTCCTCCTTTCTTCCACACTCTAACGTGAAACAGAGACGTCCGTCGTTGGTGCGTCTGCAGCCGCGAACTCAGATCGGCCCCACGTGGCTCCAGTTCCGGGGAAAACCCTTCCCACTCAGTCTGATAACCGAAACCTTGCTGTTGCTCACCCCATCTGGTTTCACCACCTTGGTGACGGTGACCGACTGGAAGAAAGAGCGAGTCTTGGGCTGGTTTGGGCTCAAAATCCGATCCAGGCCTCCGGAAGAAACCGCCGCGTCCAGATCTGGAAACGGTGCGAAAGGATCCGTTTGGTCGGTTTACTTCCCCTCTCCGGCCGATGGGTTCAGACCTACCTCTGTCCTCTCTCCGCTCGTCCTCTGGAAACCTCTGCGCTCCCTCACTCCAAAGATCACCGAACTTTGGAGAGAATTGGTACGATACCGTCACCGTGGCAACCGAGTCGGGGAACTAAGAGATCGAGTTTTAGACCTGTGAAAATGGTTTCCAGCCGTGGAAAGGCGAGTGGGGAGGAACAGGGGATCCTTTGGAAGACGGAGGATCCCGTTTGGGCTCCCTGGGCGGTCCCCGGGGTCTCGGGGGGTCACGGTCGGGAGACTTCAGCATGAAGTCTCTCAGGGGGTTCCCACTGGAACCACTTCTACCGGTCTCCCCTCTGTCCTCAGACGGCGGCAGCACCGGACACCTGGGAAAAATACGCCGTTTTTGGCTCCCGACATTTAAACCAGCTTTATGTCGGAGGGCCGGGTCGTACCGGTGTGGCCAAACTGGGAGAACATCTCCTCCATCTCCCTGAGGATCTGGCCAAAGGCTCGGGGCTCCTGGAGCCTCAGTCCATCAGGGCCCGCGCTGAAACCGAACCTCCAGGTACCATCAAACGGGTCCGGCTGGTCTCCGCGGAACCCGTCAAAGTAGAAACCATCCTCTTCGTCATCATCGTCATCATCTTCACGAGTCATTGCATCAAAAAAGGGGTCCCTGAAAGTAGATGTTTAAATGCATTATTGGTTGAAATGCAACAACATATGTAACAGTAGTTACGTATCCTACTGCTTATTGTTTCTACTGACTCTGTAATCTTGTATTTAATAAACGTTGACTAAATACACACATGGGCAGCTTTTATGAACGACCTTCCTAATTACAAAAGTACTGACATTATTACTTTTATTATGAGACAGACGTTCCCTTTAAAGGTCCCATTGTGTAGTGATTGTTGATTATTCTATATTACGTCTGCGTTTTGGGTCTTCTGTGTTTATCATTGCACAAAAAAACTTTAATCTTTCGCTTAAACCGCTTTAATAGCAACGCTGCTTTCTCCTGTCACGTTAGCTCCTGTTAGCTTCAACAGCTTACTGACACATATTTAACTTATAAACTTTACCTCCGGTCACGATAATGGCCTCCAGGTACGCCAAAGAATCCCCGAAATAAGTCAAAAACACTCATTTTATGAGCTTTTGCGTAGTTTAGTTCATAATTAAAAAATATATTATCAAACGCCGACGGCAGAAAACAAACGTTACGGTTTATGTGCCGTAAACTGTTCAAAATGACGTAAAGTGTTGTCACGCTTATTTACCGTAATACGCAGAGTATGAGCGAAACAAAATTTGTAACAGGCATCTACGCGTATAAAGTTAATATAACTTATATTACAGCGTGTGTACACATAGAGCTAATTCCTTAGCAGTTTTATTGTGGTTTACTACAAGTGTACCTATATGTAAACAGGACTGTTGAGCATGTTTCATTTCTGCCTTCTCAGCATCAAGGTGTCAGATGAATCAAGGCCATTAGATTTTACTTTTAATGTCAAATGCTTTGAACAAGAAATTTACAAGCCACATGAGAAACAAGTAGTTTCTTTAAAGACATTCACATCCAAAATGATGAAAATGTCTTTCTGGTTTATTTACTTAATATTTATATATATTTTTTACAAAATAAAAAAATGAACCAAAAAGCTAACAAGTCTGCAAGGTTTTAAGAAGGAAAAGGAGAAAGCCATTGAACAAACAGGGACTACAGTACTTGCGTCTTATATATATGTACATGACAAGTTTATCCATTTAAATTTTTTTAAAACACACAGTACAAAAAGAAAAAAAAAAATCACTGACAAAAAAAAAAAAAAAAGCCCATAGTACAATTCCATCCATCAGTATTCAATGATGCAGTGTTGGGGAAGAGGGGATGAAGGGGGCCTCAGAAACAGAAGTAGAACACACTGGAAGGCAGACTGGGTGTGTATCGTCCATGGAAATTCTTCTTACTGTCTTTCAGGACAAGTAGAACTTTCATGAAATGTGATTTTAATTTATGGGAAAGGGGACTTTACAGATTGAAGAATGAAGACTGTGCCAGGCACAAAAGAACAGCACACCACCCGCGACCCCCGTGAGTACAAACATGCACGCAGTCACATGATAAACACACTTTCCTCACAGTCCAAGCCAGTGAGTTTGCGTATATGTCTTTATATATAATATATCTATATTTGGTAAAAAATAAACTTCACAACTCTACCAATTTAGAGAAGTATTTCTTCAAACTTAAAATGCCATAAAACTAAGAAAAAAAAAAAATATCTGGCAAATTGTGTTTGGGCATTCTGCAATAAGAGGACACTTAACACCCAAATGAAGCCCGCGGGGCAAGTTGAGGGTGAGAAATACAAAACCAGCCTGTCCCCCACCTTCAGATATTACTTCATTCCTCCAATCAGTAAGTAAAAGAAGAGGGAAAAGATAGCAAACAGCAAACATTCCTTTTTTTTTAGAAAACAGACAACTAAAAGAAAGTGAAATTGAGCAGGTGGGGGAATTACTTGATACAAATTCTCAGAATGAATATTTTCACCTCTCGATGGTGTCATTCAATAGCCACGAAGCGTCGGTCTCCGAGCACAGCACCTCCTCTGACCGCGGTCAGAGTTTCACAAGTGCCGGGCCTAGAAACTGGCGGAAGGGGGGATCGGCGACGGGGAGGGTGGAAGGGACACGTGGAGACAGTAGGAGCGACGAGCCCGCCCTTGGTTAAGCTTTAACAGGCGCTTTGGGGTGGCCCCCTGACAGCAGATGTTAGTTGGCTCCCCAGTTGTAGCTGTTGTACGCTGACTTGTTCATCTGGGACTTCTGTTGGATGGAGGTGTTCTGGCTGCGCTGTCCAGTGCCGCTCTGGAGAGACGGGAGACGGGAGACGGCTCAGCGCACGTTTGAAAGGCGACGCAGACTCAACAGACGCGTGCAAGTACGGATCTTATTACCGCAACACTATTTGTTTTCTGAATATGGTGAGCAGATCCTGAGGTTCTGGACTGGTGTCAGACAGGTGCAATAGTAACGGTGTCTAGCCAGCATCTTGATCTGCCACAACTGCCAGGTGGACGAATTATCTTTGGCAAAGAAGTGCTCACTAACAGATTCCCACCGATTTGTCAATATTTAGGGGAAATCAGCCTTGTATACATAGAAAAATTGGAAAAACATGGCAAAACTCATAAAAAAAATGGGAGCAAAAACAAAAGTGTTGCATTTCTATTATTGCGCAGTGAAATTTCCAAATTCCACTTAAAACATCTGGGAAAATTAAGCAAATAGATTTTTAATCCTGAAACTAATTATAGTTTAATGCAGATTATTTTATACCTGTCCATCCTGCTGCAGGTGGTGGTGCAGGATCTGAGAATGGGGTTGTTGATGAGGAGCCAGGATGTGCATGAAGGGGGCAGGGGCATAGCCTGCAGCAGCTGGGGGGTTGATGGGTCCTCCGCTGCCCAGAGCGGAGGGCAAGCTGAACGAAGCTGCTGGTGTGCCAGCGTGAAAACCCTGCTTCTCAAACGACTGCAGGAGGAGACCAAAACAACAACATCTGTTTAAAAACCTGCTTGTCTTCAGTTCACAAGACCTAAAATGCTGAAAAATGGATTAATAAAGCAAAATTACCTGCGTTTTTGTGTAAACAGACCCTGAAATATCTGGAACACCTGTGTTGCTTGATGTCACAGAGACTCCTGTCAAGATAGGAAAGATAAATGGATAGAATTTAAGTTAAAAAAAAGACAAACTCCGAATGCACGTACACACACACACACAGTCGGAAAAGGCATGAATGATGACTTGTTGATTTCCTTTCAATGACAGCAGAGTGAAAACAGCTAAAAAAAGACATCATAATTGAGATTATGTTGAATCAGTGACAAGGTTTGACACAGACGTTAATCTGCAGATACAATGCAGGACATGCGCAGTTTACACATTGTTCTGCAAATTACTGAATACAAAGATTAAGTCAAAACTAACAAAGAATCAACCCAAGTTTCCGATTTTAAACGGAACTTTTAACAATACCAGTTTTCTAATGTAATTTATGACAGAACTGTCACTGAAACCCAGCATCTAAATTGAGAAGACCCAATTTAATAACCGGTATTAAATATTCATGCCAGAGATCTCTGCAAGTGTTCAGTCTAAATCACAGAGCTTTATAGTTATTCATTTAAAGAACACTGGGCTAACTGGGAGAAAGTCCTATCACAAGCCCGAAACGTCACCAGTTAAACAAACACACCAATAAATTCCACAGTACCGACTTGTTTTCTCATAAACACTAATTTTCTGCACTTTTCCACACAAGTTGTGACTAAAAACCTTTTACAAGATGTCAGATCTGATACCAGTAATTCTAAATGGCACGAGTGGAGCAGCAAGCAACGCAGGGATCCCACATCAACCCGGGCAGCAGCCGCAGCGCCGCCAACCTCACGCCGCTGAGCCTGATCCGGATGCGACGCGGCACCAACAGTCTTTACTACATACAAACACTCACGAGGAGAAACTGCTCTGGAAGAGAACAGGTAACGCAGAGAGTGGCGCACGCGGGTCATCAGAGAGGCAGGCGTATTGAAAAGCGGATTATGTGGTGTGATTGTCTTCCCACAGGCGAGGCGATAATTAGCGATGAGGCAAAAGAACAAGGAGCCAGAGGTGGAGAAGAATGGTTGGTGACATAAGGATCAGACAGGAGGGACTGGGTTGCTTTGCTTTGCTTTTTTTCCCCTTTTTATTTGGCATGTGGCGGCACTCACCGACTCCAGGCCCGGTGACAGAGCTGGCTGGCTTGCTTTGTGCAGAAGCAGCAGCGGCGGCCACGGCAGTGCCGTATCCGCCCTTACAGAAATCCCCACTCCCTGAAGCCTGGCCCACATCCTCATAGCCTGCAACAGTCAGACACACAGCCGCAGCCCACAGCATTAGACACACCAGGCAGGGGCAGCAGACCTGGCTCGCGTAGCACTCGCAAACGGCGCTGACGGCGTTTATTTGGAACTGTGCACCAACCGAGCAGGCTTTGGAATGCGATGGTGGCGTCGCCAACAGCGCCAGACAGTGATTTCGCTCAAAGATTGGTCGCCATATTCACTGTCTCGTGTTACAAATGTCTCTCAACTGGTGCAGCAGGGAGGTCGCGATGAACGCCAGACATCATTTGCGTGTACTATTTGAGCCAAATCTGGAGGGGGAAGAGGTGGGAAAGTGAGGGGGCAGGCAGGGTGGGGGGGGTGTGGAAGGGGGCTGACAAGTGAGCTTCAGTTGGGTGATGGCAAAAAGCAGCGGATGGTGTAGCTCCAGACAGGTAGGCGTCCAGACAAATAAAAATAATGAAAACCGAACAGAGCTGAAACCAACACCTCCCCAGGGAATGATCAAAGTCCAAAAAAGCAGGCCATCGATCAAAATACTCTTAGGAAATATAGACCGCATGAGGGGAAGATTCTTTTTGAGATGAGGGCATCTGCATGTTTGAGATGAGGGCATCTGCATGTGTAGACATGTAGTAGAAAGTAAAGTTTTGCAACTACCTCTAGTTTCTGAAAGAAGGAAGGCAGGCTAAAAGAAAGGCGAGTAAAAAGTAACCCTACTGTGCACGTGACATGTTCCATACATTAATATAACAATTCCCCTGCCATGACGGCGAAACCAAGGTTCTCTGCACTTGACTACCCAATGAAACCAGTAAGAGAATGAAGCCTGTGATGTTAAGACATGATGAACTCCAAACAATGAAACATGCTTGCAGTAGTTCACTATATTAACAGTTCATGTTATTCAGCAAACAAGAACCTTTTTATGAAACGTTACAAGCAATATGTACTTGGAATGGCGGCAGGCCTCAAAGAAAATATGCATCGCAAATGAAAAATATAAACCAATGTGCTTATGGCGAGAATCTGCGAGATATTACTTGATGTGCACAGGGCCTGCATGATCCCTCCAAGCATGCCTTTTTTTAAACAATTTATTGTCTCACCAGTGCTGTATCCATGGGAACCATAACCACTAGCCTGTTGGAAGGGCGTGGCGGATGCATTGACACCAACATTCACACCGTGTTGTTTGGACGAGGTAGGAGCCACCTAAACAAAGGAGGTCATCAGCTTTGGATGGGAAAAGGAAACACAGCTGCTTCTGCGGGGTTATGGCAGTGCTCGGACACTGTCCAAATCGTGCAAATGTCCACGTGTAGGTAGAAATAACTATCACAAGTGAAATTAGTCGTCTCACCGGAAAAACAGCAGGTCCGTATTGGAAGGTATTAGGCAGGCCTGGCATGCCAGTGTAGTAAGGGAGACTTGTGTAGCTGTAGCCGGGCGGCAGCGCCGGGTTGAGGAATGGTTGCTGCGTGGTGTGGTGGGTTTGGGTTTGGTTCTGTTGAGTCTGAGCTAATGTTGTGGCAGGTGCTGGGGACGATGCATCACCTCGACCGAACTTGGATAAGTCCCCTAAGAGTACCGATAGAGAGAATGTGTCAGTGTGAAAACAAACGTCCCAGGGGAGATTAAAAAAAAAACAAATAAAAGGGGGAAGTAAGACACATTAATATGATGCATCGTTTTTAATATTTTGATTATAATATAGAAGTCATAATTTCAGTAGGTATGCATGAAAAGCAAAAAAATGTGCCTTAAATGGCAAATATTACACATGATTCTGAAGAAACTGGTGCATACCTAAGGTTTGATACATGAACAATTGGCCTTTTCCATTAAAACATGCAAATGGAGCCTAATATTTTACAACACTCACCAGAGTAAGGGTTGTTTGTCAGGCTGCCTTCTCTACCAGTCAGTGCAGTGGTGGGAGTTGCAAATGGGATGCTGTAATAATCCTACAAAGAAAATGACATTTTTTTAACAGGCAAAATTTAGATTCACACATTTCTGCATGTTCCACCTCTACAGGTATAAACTGATGGCAAAACAAAACTCACTAATGGTATTCTTGTCTGCAGCATCTGTAGGTCATCGTAGCCGTACACCTGAGGCTGCGACAAAGCACCAAATAAGTGCAAGTGATCTGAAGCGAGCTTGAAATATATTTTAAGATTAAGAGACAAAGCAGACACTGATTCAACATTTTACAGGAACTCACAGGGTAGGCATGCAGTAGTCCAGGAGCCATGATGTATGGATTAGGTAGTAGAGGGGGAACTCCAGGTGGCAGATTGGGAGGTGCTTTCCCTGTTCATCCGCAATAAAAACATTAGGAAAATACATTTAAAGAGAATAGTAATACTTACTAACCTCCGTAAAATAAAAAAATCAGGCAAAATCAGAATTGTTATTTGATATGATGAAACTCCTAGTTGTGACTGTGTGAAAATAAAATATATCCAAACAGATTCCGACAGAGGGTCTAGAGGTAGAGGTAGTAGGTAGAGAAGTAAACTGTGCACACGGCTATTTTCAAGGCTCGGCATTATTTGATCTGGGCGTGAGCGCGCGATCCGGGCAGATCTCACGTCAGATCTGACATTGTGTACGCAGCATAATCATAAAAAAAGTTAGAATAACGATGAACTAACTGGTCATCAGTTATGTCACTGAATAAAAAATAAATAAATAAAAAAAATAACTAACCCTTTTTTCTGAAAAATTCATGTTGCGTTTGTAATATTTACTGTTTTTTTTAACTTTTTTTTTTCTTTTTTAAATGTGTTTTTTAAGCCATCTTGTCTTTTTTGCTGAAGTAAATGGTTTTTTTTTCCCTCGTGGTAATACAGAGCAGCAGTATCATTTTAACTGTGTGACTGTCTGCAGCGACACGTCTGCTGGTCCACTGTCAACGTTCTCCAGACAAACTTTATTTTTGGGCTCCTTTACAACCAATTTTCCGGCTTTGTTTAGCTTCCACCTCAGACTCGAGGCCAACAAGTTCCAGCTCGAAAAAAGGTTTCGACTGTTTCTCGGTTTTCTCCTCTTATATGTGATTGCAGTGGTGCTGAACCCTAAATATTTAAGGGTGGACACGTTAATAAAGATGGTTTTAGCTGCATTTATCAAGACCTGCTGAGTCGTCCGCCTGGGATTTGCATTTTTGTAAATCACACGTGCGTCTTTTCGTACCACGACCCCTGCACGCGCCAGGTGTGTTTTCACAGCAGAAACAAAACCTTTTTTCGTAGTTTGTTTGTCTTACCTGAGGATGCTGCAGAGCCACGTGTGGATGACGAGGAAGCTGAAGGAATGGCAGAGCCTGCTGTCGAGACAGAAACGGTGGCAGCTGCTACAGTTGTGGCACCCATCGATGCATTATTGAGACCCATTGCCAGACTGCTGACAGGGCCAAGGCCAGAGGCAGCTGAAACTGTGGCAGAGCCCATTGAGGAGGCCTGAGGGGCTCCTAATGACACTTGTGCAGCAGCCACTGAGGAAGAGGAGGGGACTGAAGAAGGAGCGACTGGGACAGATGAAGGAAAGGAAGAAGAATGCAGGCTTGAGTCACCGTCCACGCTTGGGTGCTACAGAAATGAAAAGAAAAAAAAAGATTGGGCGCTGCCGAAGTAATATTTCAATCATGAATGGACATGAAAAAGACAACTAGAGCAATTACAACTCACCAGTAAGCTTGAATTGGATGTTCGGACTGATGACGGTGCTAGACTATTCTGTTGCGATGGATGAGAGCTAAGAAAACAAGAGATTTCAGAGGTCTTAGCAAACATTTAAGATTGATAATTAATAAATTAATATTGACTCTCATATAGTTTTACCCACAACAAAACACAAGGACCTTTAATTAGGCACATCATTGGTCAACTGCACTACCGGCATAGCAAGCAGTCCAGTTAGAAACTAATAAGAGTTGTGAATCAATTTTCACCCGTTGTTCAGCAAAGGTAACAGACAACAGCATTTGCCAAAATCACCATCAATTTTAACAAATAAAAGAATTTTTACATGGAGCACACGAGTCTGGGGACTTTCTTTTTCTTGCAACACTGTCCAGCATGAACGAACGAGTGGTGGACCTCAGAGGGTCTGGGGAGACAGATCCCCTAAACAACTGTACGGACCACAATGGGCTAAAAAGAGGCAGCCTGACTGCTGCTAGAAACTCAAATAGACAAACAGGAAGCATTGGGTCCCTTATGGAGCATGACAATGGCCGGTCTCATGGGGCTGGAGTGTATCAGCAGTTCCAGGATAACAAAGGAATGGAAGCTGCTGACCGACCCACACATTTCCAGGGCCTAAGTTTAAATAAGCATCCCTGGAAAATCGTGGAGTTTCGCGTCGACTGCAGCCCCGTTGCAACGCAGACAGTGGAGGAAGCTGACTGATGACCTAATCCTGGTGTGGGTAACCCCCCAGGAGAGCGCCTGATATCTTATCGGGAGCAGACATTGCGGGGATCGCATACACACATGTGAAGGTCATTCTTCCATTTGTCCATTGTCAGTTAATCTCAAATACAGGTTTTATCAATAATATTTCTTCAATTGGACCTACGATGAATGATTTGGGTGTACTCTTTGCTTTTAAAGCAGTGTGTATTAGTTATCAATATTGCAAAACTAACAAATATTGTAAGAACATTAGTCAGCATCTCACTTGTTGTGCTGAGGAGGGGGGATAGTGCTCGGAGGGAGGTCGTCGCTGTGTCCTAGAGCACTCAGGGATGGCTGATTTGTTGAGTTTAACAAGGAGGTGGGGCTGTCTGTCAACGTGCCCATGCTGGAAACTGAAGGTTGTGTGACTGAATCAGAGACCGGTTTTACTGATACTGCAGAGCCTGCTGCAGCTGGGGAGGAAAAAAAGAGCAAACCTCATCTCTATACTGGTGTAGATGAACATCATGCAATGCATAAAGAAATTTCAACATTACTAAACAGAAGGAGCTCAAACAAAATATTTACCTTCTACTGATTGTGTTGCTTGAATTGAACTGAAGCCATTCTGTAAGAATAATTAGTAATAAAAATTTAGAAAAAGTAATATAGAAATGTGAGGCCACTGCTTAACAACGTAGTCAAAACATTTTTCAAAAGTTTTTTTTTTTTTTTAAACAGGGATTATACTCAGTGGGACCTATAAAGATATATTTTTAGTATTATTTTTATTAGTAGAAGGAGGTCCTGACAGTCATCTTTAACTGAATTAATCTGCAAAGGTTTTAGTGACATTACACAAAACCAGTCCAAATGTAAAATGTATGCCAAACCTTTGGCTGCATATCCTTCTGAGGAGAGGAGGAGACCGAGGGTGGGTAACGGCGCGTCTGGGGGGGTCTCTGATCATACAAGTCCATTTGGGCAGGGTTGGAGAGAGCTGGGGTTGACTCACTGCAAATTTAGACAGCATAGACAGTGACATTTTGTTTGCTTTTTGTAACAACATGAAGAAATACCATTTAAAGATAAGAATATGTCCTTAGGTCATTATTCTTATTAGATACAAGTTATATTTGTCCAGCAAGGAATCTTGCTCCTATAGACATACGATCTTTAAAGTGTATTTTGCACCAAGTCAACGAGCAAAACAGTCCTTAAACACTGTTGCAGTGTGGTTTTGGTATACGAACCTGCTTGGGCTCGTATAGAGACTGCTCTGGACCTGGTTTGCTGGAGTTGTGGTGGAGGGAGAGGTTTCGTACTCTGGTAGAACTGGCTCCGACCCAAACTGTAGTGCCCCAAACTGAAGATTAAGGCCTGAAATATCTGTTGAGCCTGGCATCTCCACAGCCATTGCAGGTATCTGATGAAGATTGGAAAAGACATTGGTGACGGTTTTGATTATGTTTTCAGGATTCAAACAGCAACGACGTCCATTCCAAGTTAGATGATTCAAGAAATGGTTTAAAATGTTCTATGAACACAGGGTTCACGTTGGAGTTGCCATTTTAAGTTCAAATGTTCATGTTACCTTTGTTGTAATTGACGTTCTCTTCTTCTGCTGTTTGAGTTTGTGCTGCTGCAAAGGCAGTGGACTCTGGGCATCTGATGAACTTGGAGAGACTTGCTGACCTAAAGAAGGAACTGTTGCCATTTTAGGAAGAGCAGAAGCAGGCGGAGGCACCACGTGAGGAGCAGATGTTGTTTGCTGGGGTAACAAGGACGGGGAAGAGACAGCAGAGGAAGGCGGCAAGCCTTTGTCTTGCAGGAACGCATCTAACATGGATGAGGTCGAGCTGGTAGACTGATAGGGCTGACGCTTTGTAAAGGGCGAATGGACTGAAGACTCTGCCTGAGTTTTCATATCTAAAACAGGGAAGAAAGAGAATAAATGCAACAAAACCCTGTTGTGAGTTTATTTTTTGGTACCCTTATTCTAAAACCGCAATACACAATTGTTTACAGATTTTCACTCAAGCTCCGTCCCTGTTTAGTTTAGTCTCAGCTCACCATATTGTCCCAGTGAGGAGCCACTGGTCTCCCAAGATGAAGGTGTTGTGTTGGGGGGGCCTGTTTGGGAGTGTTGGGCAGCTAGCTGTGCCAGTGCCTGAGCCGTTTTATATTGCTCCAGGAACTGAGATCCAGTGGTCCCTGTGCTAGCTCCTTTAGCATCCCCGACATCCCCAAATCCCTTGTTTAGCATGCTAACCTGCAGGAAAAAAACATACATTAATGTCAGAAAATATGATACGTTTTCATTGTATCAGTTAAAACTTGAATTCAGTGGTCCAATTCACATTCTGTGCGAAAGGGGTCCAATTGAGAAAAGCAGAGATCATTCAGACTTTAATATTTGTGAATAAAAATCACTTTGTTTCCTAGGCAACCTTACCATGCTATGCTGGGTATAAGGGGTGCTGGAAGACGTTTGGGATAGTGGCACGCCTTGCTTAGAGTTGCTGAAAACCATTGACTGAGACAAAGAAGAGGGCTGGGTGCCTTCCAACACAGGATTTTCTGTCTCAGAGGAGGATGTTGGCGGGGTTTTTCCCAGCAGAACTGCAAGGTCAATCCTGTAGCATTATGACAAACATTTAAAATGCAGTCTGAAAGAAACTAACAACTACTTTGGTTCTAGATTTAATTACTTTTTCCAATATGGTTTTGACATTTATGTTTACTGATGCGACTTGGAACACAAGACAACACGACTGAAAATAATTATTCGGGAAAAAAGCTTTAGTGACCTCTGTCCTTTGGTGATGGTAACATTCTCTTGAGGGACAGGCCTGGGTGCCACAGTGGAAGCTGTGAATATCTTGGTCTCGGAAAGCTGCAGCAGAGCAAAAGTAAAAGGACTGAGAATGTATCACATTTGGAAAAAAACTTAAAAGGCAACTTGTCCGTATAAAATGACAAAGCAACAGGAAAATTTTAACTTCTGCTTTTTTATGCATTTACCAGTGTTATTTACACAGTTATATATGTCACCAGAGACACTCACATCCTCATTCCAATCCTCAGTGCCCCACTCCTCTGTGGCAGTCCTCCAAACACCTGCAAGTAAATAAGAAATGGTTTAAAACCACCGAGCACCAACCTTTTGAAGAAAACAGGATAAAAACAAAAAAGCTTACCAGGAGAAGAGTCAAACTTTGGAGGGTAATTTGCTCCCTCTCCAGCAGAGTACTCCAACCCTATAAAAGGAAAAATTGAGATTCCAGTGAAATGTAAAAAAGTAAAGAAAATATATTATCCTTCATTTAAAAGTAAATATTTTAGTTCTAAAATAATAATATATTCAAGTATATGTAAAATGGTAGCATTGTTGATGTTGGATTGACTGTTGATCATAGGATCAAAATACAGTAATGTGATTTTCTCAGAGATACACAGATAATTTTCGTATAGTTGGGGATAATCTTGAATAATTTTCTCACTGGTTGCCTCTTCCATTTCTGCACTTCCTGTGTTGTTCCAGGTGCTGCCCCCTGCATAGCCGTCTTCTGTCTGGGCTGGTTCTGCATAGTCAGCAGGATTAAATGTTCTGGAAAAAGAAAGTGATGGAAGAGGGTTGATTTCTGGATTTGAATCATTTGTGTCTTGACACCATGTAGGATAACTCAACTGACTATTGTATTGTTTTTTTGGGTATAAAATGAAAAAAAAAAAAAAAACAAGTCACGCCGATATATTTGCTCACTCGAAACCTTCAATACATGTCGTAGTGTCAAATGTGTAACCATTTAGAAGGCAAACAAAACACAGCATATGAAATCAATCTTGGTTGCTGGCAGTGTATGATTGCTCACTCTCACACTGCGCTGTTGACAGTACTACAGAATCAATACTGTGGCGGTCTCTGACAAATCCGCTGAACTAAACAAAACATCCACTGTCAAGCTAGCGCGACCCTGACTCCCCAAGTCATGACTGGCATAAAACAGCAAAGCAGCTGAACGCTACCGAAGTACTTTAAACCCAGAGAGCGGTAACCCTTGAAGCTAACACACTTTTAAGTGGATCCATCCAAAAGATTCACTCTTGACACAGCGCACCCAAACAGCCCACATTGCTCCATCTCATTGGGCATTACGAAGCCCCTCCTTTGGATTAGGCTTCAACAATAGGCTGTGGTCCTGCTTTCTGGTGACCATGGAAACGAGTTAGAAATGGAAACAATGGACCCACTGCTTTCAGACAACACAGGTGTTCCTTACCCCATGCCCTGTGCCGAAAACCTGCCGCCTCGCCTCCCCGATATTCCTGAAAAACAATGCAGAGTCAATTTTACTTTTTCATTTAGTCAACTGCTGACATATATACAAATTGCAATAAAATTCAACATAAGATCTTCCTTACAATTTCATATATTTAACAGCTGTATTTATTCCTTGTGAATAAGTTTAAGCAGAAAAGTATTACAGCTCCTTACCCACGGCTCCTCTTCCTCTGCCTCTTCCCCTTCGGCCTCGTTCAGCACCTCTTCCAGCAACCCCAGTCTTGCCTCCATCCAATCCATTTTCTTGACCACGAACTTGAATTAAAAAAAGAAGGCATAATGGGAAAAACACAGAGTCACATTTAAACACTAAGATGCTCGGTGTAAAAGTTCAAGTTGCAGATGGAAAAACTAGATTTAAAAAAAATAACAGACACAGGGCCTGCTGAAAAAAAGACATAGAATGGCTCATCGTTAAAATGTATGCTAATTGTAGCGTCGTTGATGTGACCCTTTACTAAAGTTGTTATTACAGAGATTACCGCGGGCGAAGCTGTTTAATAGAGGGCCCCCTTTTCTGGTGCTGTTGCAGCGTAGTGACAGTTTCAGACGGCCGAGGACAGCAAATCATTGTAGGCACAGCATGTCATGTATTAAAGCTGCAAAATGCTTTGTGTATGACAAGAAAGTTGCTAAATATGCTTATTATAGACACTGCCTTATTATTGGAAACAGAAGAAAAACCAATTTCAAAACACCAAAGGAGAGAAAGGGAACTGACACTTAATGACTGTTACATCATATTGCTGTTACCCGATTCCAAATAATCCTAATAATGAACATAGTTTGCAATTTAGCACACTGCTGTTTACTGGCCAGACATATTTAGCTTAGTTCCAGAGATAACCTATTTGATTGGGGGTCAGGAAAATTATGATATGGAGTGTTACTACAGCTGTGAAAAGTGCAAATAAATGTTTAAATCGTGCAATTGATACTACATTCACATTTTTGAAGGAGTCAGATAGCTGGATTGTGGGCCTTTGCTCACCTGTTTGACCTTCTCTTCAAAGTCTGCATCATTGTGATCTGAAATCATCTGTGCAAGTCGGATTTGCTCCGCAGTAGCCTGTTCAAAAAGACAGTCAGTCCACGTTTGCAAACCATCCACATTGTCATGATTGTTTGGAGAAAAATAATTGCAAAATGCACATGTGCTTCTTGGGATTCAGCTACAAAAAAAGCAAACTTAACATCACAATGTCCTCTGCTGTTGTTATTGTCTAAGTCTACGGCTCAAATGGCGCTCTTGTCCACTGTAAAAGCATTTTACAGCGCTAACAAACGTAAAAAATGGACTATACAAATCAGTGTGGCTCTGTAACAAGGGTCAAGAGTACCTGAGGCCTTTGCTTGTGCTGTGTCTGGCTCTGTGTCTGCTCCCTGCTGCCCCGTGCTCGGTTCCCACCCATGGACGTCATCATTTACAGTATATACAAATAACAGTATTTACAAGGCAATAATACCTGAAGAGAGAAGAATAAGAGAGATGTTAAAACTCCATCAATAAAAGCCTTCTGCTGTTTACATATGCAATACTTGTATACTACCTAGTCTAACTGCTTAGTATATGGTAGTTAGGAGCTATGGTTGCTTCAGAAGAAAACAGTTTTCCTGTCAGAAACAGTTAAAAAAGGCGTTGACAGTTGTTGTTTTTAAATTCTATTCTTAGGCAACATTTAAACACAAAACTAGCCAGTGTCAGGGCACAAGGCTTGACAATCTTCAGAAGGCGAGCCAAGTTATTTACCTCTTTATTATGCAACCTTTATCAAAATAGCTTTAGTGGCGTGGATTTAACCTATATTTCGAAACAACAGCGTGTAAACCATACAGCTCGCATCCGACCGAGTGAGAAAGACCAAACACAAACAGGCAACAACGTCAACTATTTGCAGCTCTGTTTTATAGCTTGTGCTAACCCATGCTATCGCCATAGACTCTTTAATCTTACAGATGTTACGTAAAATCCTGTTTGGACTAGCGCAGAAACAAGGCTGAAGTCAGGGCCCGTCGGACAAGTGCAATTTTACTGGCCAGCCACATGGTCAAAATGCTAGCCAACTAGCTAGTGTTTGAGGGGAATGCCTTACATTCAAGTTTCGTTGGGCTTCCGCCTCTCGCCGTTTTCACCTCATGGCGAGGTTATAAAGGCTGCTAGCTATGCAACGAACTGATTGTGAAAAACGTCGCTAAATGTCGCTCGATAGCCAAAAAGTTGGCTAACAAAATACTCACAGCCAGTAAAGCTTATTTGTTCCACTGAATACAAACGCCCATGACAGCTCGCTACCACTGTCAATAGGAGTTAGCCATGCTAACTTAATCGATATTCACATTTACGTCGTTTAACGTGATGGTGGAAAATTAGCCACATTAGCAAGGAAGCGACTTCAAACGCAGCACAATTTCTCTTTACATTTTACAACCTCTGTAGCCTTGGTTTAATCGGGCAGCCGGGTTTTAACATAGCCACCACCGAGGCTAAAAGTAGGCCTGCAGGCCGCTAAAATGAAAATAAATAACAGACGATACTGACCAGAAACCCAGCTCAATAGTACACACTGCTACACAAGCAGCCGACAATTGGTCTCACTGTCGACCGTCTAGAGAAGTTTTAGGACACGTTATAGTTCCCGAACCCTGAATTGATATTACTAAATAGGTAAAATATAACGAAGCGACTCGCTCACAGTGTAAGCGAGAGACTGAATTTACCTGTTTCTTTTCCACTCTGACACCGCGGAGAACTGTGTCACGTGGTTTCCTGAGCCGCTTCAAAGAAAGAGGAGCCACAACACGTGACCTCATATCAAAAATATACTATCAACGATATCATGTTGGACACAGGCGAGAGAGTCGTGCAAAAAAGCCTTCATATCAAACATAAAATTCATTAAACTATAATAAAAAACCCCTTACTATCATTAATAATATTTCAGACATTTTAGAAACACTTAATAAAACCGTTCAATATTAAAAAAAAACATAGAAACTTTATTTTATTACTACTTCTCAAACTACTTTCAATACTACTTGTACTATTCAAATTGAAACCGACACCAAGTCCCATTTATATGACAAAAAAAAAAAAAAACTACTACAGCTACTACAGTTACTACCACTACTACTACACTGTGTTATGTTTTGACTGTGTGTATTCACAGATTTATAACAATGAGTTTAGGGGTAAAGTTTTACAGTTGGACGGTTAGACGTGGTCCGCTTTTAACCCGTATTACGGTAATCTGTACTGTCGCAAATCACGCAAACGTAAATACGTTTGACGTAACAACGTAGCTCTCCCCTCCACAACGGTGTCAATATTTCGTAGTGCGAGATTTCTTTGTTTTTAAGTGAAATTTTGTTTACTGTAGTTACAGGGCCATTTGGTCGAATATGCGCCCTATTTTAGGATGAAGAGCACAATGTTACCTAACAAGCAAACATAACAACTGAATGCTAAACAGTTCTAATAGAATAGTGCTAGCTAGGAAGCTAGCTGGTAGACGCGTATAAACAAACCGGCAGCAATATGGCACCACCTTTTATCAGGCGTTAATGTTGTTCTTATTATGGCCTATGGAAGTCTGGTAAGTGACTTTAAAGTTCAAAATTACAGGCCACTTGTCTCGTAATTATTTAGTCGCCACCTTAGCAGTCTGCAACCCTTAACGACCCTTTACTTTCAGGTGTTTGTGCTGTTGTTCATTTTCGTTAAAAGGCAAATTATGCGTTTTGCCATGAGATCCCGTCGAGGACCCCACGCACCTATTGGCCACAATGCAACCAAGGTAGTACACTTTATGTCCTGGATAGGCTCGTAAAAGAGAGAATAGAAGTAGCAGTGTGTCTTTGCAGGGGCTGAAGGAGGAGATCGATTCCAGGCTTTCCAGGGTCCAGGAAATCTGCTTCGAACCTCGTCTCTTATCAGAGGAAGACGATCGGCTGAAGCAGGCGTCCCAGATCAGTCAGTCACCTAATCACATTACGCCGTTGACATGGTCCTAACATTTGCCTCCTGTTGTGACTGATGGACAACTTCGTTTCTGTTTTAAAGGTTGCTACAACTACTTGTACAGAATGAAGGCTTTGGATGCAATCCGTGACTCAGGTTACTGTTATATTCAGCGTTATTACACTCCCCATTTACCGGCACATTGCTAAGTAAATCTGTACATTTTACATACTTATGTTATAGATGTCTTCAAAATTTCCTGCACCATCGGTAACCGTCTGCACAGCACGCTTCTCTGGCCTTCTCCAGTCGTCTTTTCCTGTCTCGCCCACAGGCATTCCTCTCCAGGAAATAAGCCAAAGCCCCAGTGCTTTTACTGGACGCAGCTTCAGAAACTGGCTAATGGAGTTACGGAACTCTCACTCTCTGATCAAGAGCAGCCGCAGTGCGCTCATTGACCGCCTGCTCGAAGGCTACGACAACGCCCGCCACGGGACTGGGGTGTGTTGCCGTAGCGATCCGGAAGGAGAACTTTAACTTTTATCTACAGTCCCAAAGTTTGACTCTCGAATTTCCGTCCCAGGTGTTTGGAGAAACCGAGTTCCTGGACTACCAGCAAGCTCTCATCGAACTCGCCGACGTGTATGTGTGATCGAGGATTTCATGGAAGATGTGTGGATGTTATCTTTAGCCGTGTCTGTCCAGTAATCCCTTTGGTCCTGTTATTTTGTCCAGGGTGAAGGCCTATTCCAGCAGCACCAGTCTGGACCAGCATCACCAATCGGCAGCCAAAGACCTGACTGGTTCTCCCGTCCGGGGCGCTCCCTCCACCATCCAGGTGACCTACCTCCCCTCCACCGGCCAGCGGAGCAAGAGACCCAAGCATTTTCTGGAGCTCAAAAGCTTCAAGGACAACTATAACACCCTGGAGAGCACCTTGTGAGGGAGGGAGAGAATCAGAGAAAATATCTCTTCTGTTGTGGCTGAAATCAGCTGCTTTTTTATTTTTTTATTGACCAAAAAAAAAAAAAGTGTAAAATCACATTTCATATACAATATTTTCTCATATTTCTCATGAATAATTTAGACCTAACAAGCATGACCAGAAGACATAAATGATTGTAGCCAACCGGATGAGATTTATCAAGTTTTGGAAAAAAAAAACAAAACCCCCAAACTGTGTAAATATGAGCGTCCATTTTTATTTCCTACAATTGTACAAATGTTTGATATTTACATTGGCAAACCTAACTTATTTGATTTCTATGGAAGGTGTGTATTTTTGTGTTGACATAAAGACAACGCAGCTGCTTTATTCTCAGTGTATTTATTATCCCCACTAGGTGTCAGTACAACGTTAAGATACAAGAAGGAGAAAACTAAAAAAATAACAGATAAAACACATATTACACCATCGTTGTCCATAACACAAACTAAACTTCATGTAATAATGCATCGCGTTCACAGTAAAAGGTCGAGGTTTTGAAGAAGTTGTCCATAAAAGTGAATATTTAGATTAAATATGTAACCTTTTAGCACAAGACAGCAGAAATATGGGGAGCTTTGGCAGCGTTTGATATTTTCGATGATGGCGTGTTTATCCTGTCGGACGGATCGAGAGAAGCCACTCGTTAATTAATACGTGATTCCAGTGTTGAAACAGCAAAGAGCAACCGCATCCGCTCGGCTGGGGATTTATTTACCAGCCAGACTTTGACCCAGATAAAGTAGTCGACGGCGTTGATCCAAGCGAGGGACCTTCTTGGACCAACTCTGAAGGAACTAACAAAGATCGTGTGCTTTGTCACCATGAGCCTGATTTAAAAACCATCGCAAACCAATAATTTATACACGACTGGGTGATTAAATATGGATTTATGTACACCACAAGACTTCTGGTCGGTTCCTCAGGACTTTATCTCAACCACCTTGATGAACGGGAGGGCCTTGCTGCTCTGTGTGGTGGGCGTGAGGGGTTTACTGGACAAAGAAGGAGAGAAATAAGAGTCTTCCCACGAGTCCTGCTACGACTTTTTGGAATATTGCTGTGACTAAACCCCAGGAATGGTGCGGAGTGGTGGGGAAGCGACGGCTCACCTGTAAACGATCTCTGGCTTGTTGTTATTGGACAGGGATGGAGGATCCTGACCTTCCAGAAGGTACTGCATGTGGTCGTGCATTTCCCGGTTCTGTAGACGGAAAAGGAGGAAAAAATGATGATGGTGATACCTCCTTACACATTTTCTATTTAAATACACATTTCAATTTAACATCTACTTGGTAGCTGACTGGCGTTTACCAGTTAAGTGTAATTATATATAAAAAAAAAAAGCAGAAAAGGATGCTGATTCTTTTATTTGGTGCTAGGTTCATGCGCTGTCCGACGTTTCTAACCTCCGCCTCCAGGAAAGCCACCTTCTCTTCCAGGTCTCTGATGACTCGATCCCTCTCCTGCATGATGGTGCGGGAGTTCTGCAGCTGCATTTTGGACACAACATGAAACCCACGCAAATATGACACATAGGATTCTGTGTGTGTGTGTGTGTGTTGTGTGTGTGTGTGCGTGCCTGTTCAATCATGTGTCGAACTTTCCTCTGCTGGCACTTCAACATGTCGTCAAGGTGATGGATCTTCTCCTTCAGCGTGGCCACCTCTTTCTCCAGCTCAGCACACCTGAAATCAGGAGAACCGTCAGCAAAAGTGGTTAAAAAGTTGTGGGTTTTTTTCTTTCTTTTCTCCTTTTTAACCTCCGCTCATCGGCCCCGGCTTCCCCTCCGTCGGCCTTGAGCTGCAGCAGCGCCGCCTGGTCTGCCGCCATCTTGTCTTTCAGGGCGCTGCTCTCGGCCTCCATCCTCTCCAGCAGCCCCTGCAGCTCCTCCACCCGCTGGCCCCTCTCCTCCGAGCGTTTCTCCGCCTCTTGCAGACGCTCGGAATGCTCCGCCAGCCGAACGCCGTAAAGTTCTGACTCTGCCTGTGAGGAGAGGGGGGGGAAAAAAACGACGATTTAACATTCATTTACTCTGTTTTGTTAGTTTTTAAGCGCACCTAAGGTAGATCAGCCACCTGCTACACCTTTATTCCCCTTTTATTCTTTTGTTTTCTCTGTTCCGGGCTGGAGCTTGCTCCATTACCAGTAGAGTAAAAATGAGACTGTATGATCCGTAATGATTTAGTTTTTTTGATCTCCATTAAAAGCCTGTTTTGATAGCAGTTGTCCTCAGCTTCCCATTAACGCAACACGTTCCAACCACAGCGGTTCGCTGGAAAAAAGACTGCGCCGACATGCTGACTGTTTTCTTTTTTCCCCTACTGTTCGGACTGGACAACAGCCTGTTTGCTTTCTAAACCTGTGGCTGAAATAGACGCACAGCAGCGCCCGAAAAAGCTTTGTTCCCGCATTACAAAGCGGGAAGTGAACAGAGGAAGTTTGTGGGCTGGGGAGGTATGATGGGATCAATGCGGGAAGGATGAGGGGAGAGATGAAAAGGGTGAGTCATGGCGGCAGACAGGAAGCGATGTCATGTGATATTCCCACCTGCAGTCTCTCCCTCTCCTCCCGATGCCTCTTCTCCATCTCCTCGAGCTGCGCGTAGAGACGCTTGGTGGCCTCCCTGAGCCTCACGCACTCCAGCTGATTATCCTCCACCTGCGGGTGGGGGAAAAACCCAGAGTGACATGGTTAATGAGGCCTAATCCGGCCCGAATCCTTGAATCGGAAGGCGAGACGGGAGCTAACAAACAGATGAGAGGAAGCCCCCGCGAACGGATGCCTTACATCCCTCCATTACTGCTCTGGTGGAGAACGGTGTCGTGTTCCAGGCCTTGCCGGAATGTGCGTGACAGTGGACCTGGCACAGTGTAACCGATCCCCGCACGCTGCCTTTGTGGCAGGACTTTGTGGTTCCTCCCCCACCCACCACTCAAACCAGTTCCGTCTGAAATCGGCAGTTCAGGCATCGATGGAAATGAGGAGGAAATAAAAAAAGGTGCAGGTGTTGTGGTGCGGGATTAGCTTACACGATCGTCTGAATCCGGGAGGTTGCCGTTGGTGATAGCCGCCTGGATGGCAGGCTTTCCCACTCTGAGGCCATTAACCGGATTCTGAGGAAGAAGATGGGGATAACTCTTTGATTTGCATCTCCGCCGTGTTGCTTTACGTTGAATGAACTTTGACACGTTGCCTGTTGCGTAACTCTGGAGCTTAGCGGAACAAAAGACGTATATTACTGAGTCGAATCGCGATTCCAGCGGTTTACCTTGTTGTTGCTGTTCTGTCTGGCTGCCATCTGCTCTCTGAGAGTCTTTAAACAGTATCTCACCTGCAGGAACAGGAATAAATTCTGCAGTTAAAAAGAAATCCTAACTCCCGGCGTAGCCAGACGTGTCCTGGACTGACCTCCTGAATCTGCGACACCTCGTCTGTTATCATCTTGATGTTCTCTCCTGTCTGTGGGTGAGCTTCTAGGAGAACCTGGAGGGACGGGCAGCGAAGGAGAGCTCGTTAACTTTGGGTTTTATCACCCCAAAAGCTCCCCGGCTCGTCCCAGCCGGGCTTACCGACCTTGATGACTTCCGCTTTTCTGTCCGTGAGAGCTTGCTCATACGTTTCTTCCTGCTTTTCTGGTTTCTGCGGCAGCACCACTGCTATGCTGCTCTCCTGCGTTCAGCCGAGATAAGATCTTTAAAGTTCCCCGTTTTCCCCTCTGGTATGGAAAATCATCCCCCCTCCTGACAGTTTTTTTCCCTACCTTAAAGCTGGGCTGCTCCGATCCTGGATCCTGGTCTTGTAGCGTGGGGCGAAGGCACCTCCAGTGGTCCTGGAACCAAAGAGCGCACAAGCGGTAAAAATGACAAAGTGGTGGGGGGAAATAAGAAAAACAGCTAAAATGAAAGTCTTTGGGGAAAAAAAAGGGTGGAGCCTGGAAAGAAAGGGGTACCCTGGTCATAAAGCTTCCTCATACAGAGGTTCCTCAGTGGATACCACCCAGCCAGGCTGTAAACTCCATAGCAACCGACCGCAAGTCTGGTAACTCCGGCCAAACACTCGGCCACACTTCAGTTAGCCTGGAAAAAAAACAACCGGTCCAGTCCGGTTTGACCCAATGTACCGAGGCCCAAAGCATCCAGCCTGACTCACTCTCGTCTCGGCAAGAAAAACAGATGTTGTGACAAATGTGGGCACGCGTCTCCGGGGCAACGCCAGATTCCCACAACGAGATGATTGTTAGGTTTTGGAAAACATGGTTGCTCTGTAACCTTTTCTCCACGGGTCTTTTCTTTTGGAACTCACGTATTCTTTTGGATACTTCTGCGTGGTTGGATTCTTTATTGCGTATTTTCGGAGGGTGGATGAAGCCAGTTGGCACCAAACAAACAGCCAAACCCAGTTAAACTAGAAGAAGCACAGCTCTTCCAAGTGTGGAGATTTCGCACGCAGGTATTTACAGCATTCGTGGCGTGCTTCCATGCAAATCGCTTTTCTCTAAACATGCAACAGAAACCAGCTCAGCGATGTAAGCTGAGCTGGTTTATGAAGCGGAGCATCTTCTGAAGCATTTTCCTCTTCTCATTGGGACAAAGTGTGGGTTTGACTCCGATTATTAAGGGCGTTTGCTAAAAAGAGCTTTGCTGCGGTGTGTGCAAACAACACTCAGCTTTAAAAGTGTGTGTTTTTTAGAGGGAAGAAAACAGAAACTTCCTTCTCCCTCCGAGCGATGCTACGTTTTACACGTCCGTCATGGCGGCGGCGTGTTTTCCAGTTTTGCGGCCCCATTTGACAAGTGTGCACAGTAGCAAATACCACAGAAACACACACCTCATCAAATTCCGATCAACTGTCACACGCAGGGAAAATGTGCCTTTGAATGTGCCTGTGGGTGAAGAAGAAGAGGAGGAACCAGTTCATCGTTTGTTGGCCTGCGTCAGCACGAGTGCTCTGCTTTGCAAGTCAAAACACGGGGCTAATGGTTTAGCTTCACAACCGCGACTGAAAAACCATCAGGGCGGAGGCGGTGACTGGCTGGCCGAGGTCTCGCTCTGCGATCTGGGAGAGCGACAGCTTAAAGGCTCCTCTTGTTAAAAGACAAACAGACCATTATGGGGGAGACACGCCCTGTGAGTTCTGCAGCTCACCATCTCTCTCCGTCTCCCTTTCTCACTCTCTTACTGTGTGTGCTTGTGTGTGTGTGTGTGCGTGAGCTGCCAGCGACTTGCAGCGGTTGCCATGTAACGCCACACATCTGCATCATTACCAGCACTCCTGTTTCTTTATTTTTCATTCCTTTTAGTGGTTAGTGGTAATTATTCTTCTCTTATTGCCTCTGGGTGTCACAGCCCCACCTACCTGTGTCTCTATTAGAGGTGGGCAAACTAAGGCTCGGGGGCCACATGTGGCCCGATGAACTATTTGATCCGGCCCACAGAGCCTTCAAAAAAATGACAAACTAGGAAGGTTGTCAGCTTGATTAAAAAAGCTGCACCTAGCATGCTAACATGTCCTCTCAATTTTCTCTGTCAATGGCATCAAGCTCGATTTTTAGCTAACCTCTTCCAGCCATGGGTTAGGTTCCTGCACCACCTAGCCAGCCTGTTTTTTAAGATCTAAAACCAAGTAAGGCTACCTAATGGCCCCACCCCTGATCTTTTTAATCTATTCCTCTGGATCCTGCATGCAAATATAATCCAACTACTGCTGCCATGTGGCTTGCCACAGCGCCATAGCAACAAGACCGACAAATAACTGTTCCTAAAAGTCTCCAATTCAACCCCGCATCATTTTTAAAATAATTTCAGTTCTCATTGACATAAAATGTCAGCTTTTGCATGGCCGAAGTTGGGTTTCTTGAGCAAACATCCTGGTAAACAATGAGGTTTTTATACTCCAGCTTTAGCTCAAGGTCGGTGTGTTTTTTGTTTCTGGTTTTACGCTTTTTTCATGATAGATAAAAGACGCCCGCCCGCCCGCCCCCGTACACCCCCCCCCGCCCATGGATGCGAGCGGAGCAGCCTACCTGACTCATATGTACAAATAAAGAGGTGACATCACCCAAATACAATACAGGATGGTACATTCCGGACTTTTTCGTTATAAAATCCACGCGTAAATGACGACAACAGCCAAAACCATTCATTAAGCACAGGTGTGCGCGGCTCTGAGGTCACCGGTGATTCTCGTTCCAGGTGACCAACAAAAGGAAAATGTGCCACACATCGGAACAGCCAGCATGGAGACAAGACTCAGCAAGTTCTGCATCCGACTGCTACACTGACATCGAAATCTTCCCTGGACTGACTCAGAAAGAGGTGGTGTTGAAATTGTTTTAAAGCTGCTTTCTGGCAGCCGCGCCGCGGTATCGAGCCCGGGCAATGTCTCCATGAAGACACACGAAGATGAGCGACGGTTCTACCTGGACAGATGAGAGAGCGTCCCGGACAGTCCCTGATGATGTCCGGGCAGCCCGGATCCTGGCTGCTTCTGTCTGTCGGTGTGGCGGAGTGTGTGTGTGTGTGTGGGAAACCGTGTCTCGCCTTACATGGCTGGGTGAGGCTCCAGCAGCTGCCCAGCCCTTTTTTTTTTTCCCCTCCACACTGTTCTCCAGTCAGAGCCAGCACCAGCGCTGCTGGGAGGGACAGCCTGCCCTGGAGGACACCAGTAACACAGAGTGGAAAGAACTGGAAACCGCATTTAGACCAACACACACACACACACAATGGATGCGTGTAGAAGGTGTTTTCCAATATATTCCGGAATTGCCCAACTCAGAAGGGTCTATTATCACCCAAAAATGTAAACAAAAGCGACCTGGTTAAAGTTTAACTTTACCAAACTGTCCTGAACCCAGTGCCCACTTGGTAGAAGTCCAGAGTGGGCAAAGCTTGTTTATCAAGTCCTGATTGGTGATGGCAGGTATCAGCGCCCTGAGAAATGCCTGAGTTATGCAAGAGAGACGAATGAAGCTCCTTTATATAACACTGACTGGCAGACAGGCTGCGGTGCCAACAGAACTGCACCAACAACAGTTGCATTCAACCTCTCACTTTGAATTTTGGCTAACAGGCTGACCTTGTTTGTTGTCTCTATTGTTCTCGTTTGGTTTTGGAGATGTGACAAATGGCAAACACTCCAATTTCAGGACTTTAGAGCAGTAATGATGGTTGAATTTGGTTTTTTTTTTTAATAAAACCACATACTTTATCGTACATAAATATTGTATTGCTTTTCTACTTCAGTCTGTCCTGTCAACAGAAGTCAGTACGAAAAGGTTTTTAAGTCCTGATCGTTACCGTGTTGTGTTGGTTAAGAGAAAGAACAAACAGTCCATGCAGTCGTCTGCTGAACGTCCTGTTTTTTATAAAACTGGTTGCGTGTATTTACAGACGCTGGTTCCTGGGTACTCCAAACAAAGCCAGCGTCACACACACACAGACAGACTCGGTCGTTGCCATGTGAATAGACCGGTGTGTCGACCAAAACCCAAAACAAAACAGCTAAGCTGCTTCATAATGCGCCCCGTATGGATCTGACTTCGTCATGCCAGAGAGTTCTCACGCAAGCCACCAGCCACCCCCCCTCCCGCGCGCACACACACACACACACACACACAAAATAGAACTAATTTGTAACCAACTTGTTTACTGGTCCTTCTAATTTAGCACACACACACACACACACACAAACATCTTCTTTCACCCTAACATCTCGAGCCAGGTGTGTAAGCTGCGACGCTATGTCATGTTTGAAATGCGGCCGTACGTTTTCGGCCTCGGCGTGCGCGAGGACGTGAGTTATGACAACACCAGACTGCGAAAGAACAGGTTGGATCACATGGGCCGATGGGGACATTAGTAATCTGTCAGAAACAACGTGTATTTGCCCACAAGACCTGGCAGCATATCGCTGGAATTCTCTGCACACTGTGGTGCAAAATCGTTACATATAGGAAAAAAAAAGATTAAAAAAACCCTGAAAAATAAAGAAATAAAGATTCTAGAGGAGGACAGAGGTGGGCAAACTAAGGCCCGGGGGCCACATGAGGCCCGGTGAACTATTTAGTCTGGCCGACAGAGTCTTCTACTGGCTAAACGCCGATTAGAGCTTCATCATCCATCTCTAGTTGGACCAATTTTCAGGCTCTTCAAAAATTTCCCATCAGTTAATCCCTGATCCTCATTGGGGGGGTTAGTTTTCTGCCCCAGCGGACCGGCCCGTTCACCAAGATCTAAAACCCAATGCGGCCCTTCAGGCTAAACGATTGCCCGGCCCTGCTCTGCACTCACTCGGAGCCGCAGGAGGGCGACCAGCAGGATCATTAAAGAGGCTCCGTTCTAAGTGTTCAGCTGTTTTTCAGCTGCTGCTGCTGTCTGGACGGCTGTAGCGCAGCCCTCGGGCCGGCACCAGCCGACTCAGCAACACTACAATCCACCCCAAAATCAGGATTACGAGTAGCCTCACGCTTTCTGCCTGCTTCTTATCCTCAGCTGCACATATTTTCTTCATAGAATCTCAGAATTTGATTTTATTTTCATTTTTTTTCTTACTGCAATTGCACAATTCTCTAATTTCCTTCCGACCTTCCCATTTGGTTTTGGTTCTGGTAAAGATCAAAAGAAAGAAAGGAAGGAAGGAAAGGAAGGCCGGTGAGGGACATCATTAAAAAGCAGCCCTGCCGATCACTCACAGTAGCTTTGCTGTCCTCTCCATTCCTCCCCTGCACTCGTCACAGCTCCCTCCATCTTCCCGGTTCAGGCGGTGACGCGAAATTCAGCACACTCGAAGATCTACGAGTTTCCATAAAACCTCGCTACGGCACTCAGCGGACACACAACTGAAATCCCACCTAGATTCTCTCTCTCTTCTATCCCTCTCTCTCTTTCTCCCCTATGAGAAGGTTAATACCTGCAGGCCCTTAAACGTTTCTGTGCTTCATTCAAATGGAATGTGGATGAGTGGGTTATAACTTGAAACTAGAAAGTAGCTGTCCTTACAACCCTTTTACAGAAAAAAAAGACTTTAAAAGCCTTTTTTTTCTAATCCAATTTAACTTACTTTTATTTATATATCACCTTTTACAATAAAAATGGTCTTTAGGTGTGTTGCAGAGGCAGAAACCCAGAGCCTGAACCCCCAGGTAAGCACAGAGGCAAAAAGAGACTGCCTTTTAACAGGAAGAAACCTCGAGCAGGACCAGGCTTGCTATATTAATAACAACAGCCGACTAACGGCCGTTAACGGTCACACAAATCCAGACGGTCGTCCACAACATCACCTAAAGTTAGACACCCGTCCCTGAAATTTTCCTTAAACTCTGTTAAGAACATTTGGATTCCAGGAATGCTCCAGGACCTTGCAAAAACCCGGTCTGACCTCAGAGACGCCGAACCCAGCTCCATCCGTCAGGCCTTTGGAGCGGGCGCTGCTCAGGCGCAGCATCTTCTTCCAGAACGGACCCATGCGCTTCTCCTCGTCCTCCTCCTCCTCCTCCGAGCCTCCCGGCGTTAATGAGCCGTCTCCACGCCACCGCGGCTAATTATACGCCCGACCTGCAAATAGGATGTAGTCCTATTACGTGTTGTGCTCACACCTGGCCTACTTACGTCCCCGCCAGGCCCTCAGGTGAACTTTTTCACCTCTGAGGGGCTGAAACACATCAACAGAGTCTACATTATTATTATGATTTACAATAACATTTTTAAATGATATACCTGGAAAAAAAAAGGTAAATCAGTCCTCGGGTCAGTCTAAGCGGGGTCCTTTTTTTTTTTTTTTGAAGTAAAAACACCTCCGGTCACAAACTGTTGAGGGATCTGATCTTTTTTTTTTTTTTTTTTTTAATTAAATGCAAGAGACATTAAGCATAATATCTGCTTGTTTAAGATGAAACGCGTCAATTGAGAA
>CAAE01015022.1:600055-657356 GCA_000180735.1 Tetraodon nigroviridis | reverse complement strand
AAAGAAGAGCTTTATGGCCGTGACCTCACTGTTATCTTTTGTACTTTTGTTTTGAACCTCCAGAGTGTACTTTTGCCATTTCAGTAGGTGGGGAGGAATCTCTCCGTCCTCTCGCTGCAGGATCGGTGCTTTAATCCCCGACTGAATCAGCCACTGTGACAAATCGACCTTGCGAGTGACGATAAACCTCAAATTGCCTGTGAAAGCTGGGCCATCTGTGTGGGAGCGTCGCCTCAAGCTCTAATTCAGGAATCTTCAATCCCACCGCCGTTCATTCTGATTCTTCTGTTTGATACTGTAAAAAAGGGAGGAAAAAAAACCCCCAGTTAATTACAGGTTTAAAAGAGAAAAGTGTGTGAGAAGAGGAAGGTACCTGGTTCAGGCCTGCAGCTGCACGCAGCTCACCTTTATCACCGGGGCTGACAGCTGCTTTAATCCGAGGAAGAATTAACAGTTTTTATTATACACACACAGTTCAAACTGAACTTTTACAGCTGCACAGTGAAGCAGAAAAACAGCTGTGAATGCAAAACGACAAGTTTAATGTGTAGAAACCACTTTAGAGGAATATTCAAGAGATGCAAGAATCAGGATCGGGTTTAGGAAAGATTTCTTACAACATTACGGCATCGGCGCAAAGGAGAATCACATGCAGCAACAGCGTGAAAAGGGTGACCACCTTTAAGGCATCAGTGTGGAAACATTCGCAAATAAAGCTTGACACGATAACGCGTGGAAAAACGTCAAACGTACGGCGTAGAAAATGTCAAATCCCAGAGAACACACAACACTCCAAAAGGTTCAAATCGGCACGATTGTCTCGAGTACCATGTGTAAAAACAAAAAAACAACAGGCTCAGTTTACAAGCTCATGTTTGTCACATTCAGAGGTAAAAATGAAAAGGGTGGCCGACAGTGACAAGTGGAACCTGTCAAGTCTCCATGGAAACAGTCAGTGACGTGAACACATATATGTTTAGTTTGGGACTGAATTCTCATTCTGAACCATGCTAAAGCAAAGACAACTCATGCAAACCAGGAGAATTGTTGTCAGCAGACCAAAGCCGACGTACAGGATCATGATAACACTGGAAAAAGAACAATTACAGCTCCAAAAAGGCAACCTAACCGTCGCTCTCAGGCGTAACCAAGGTCAACCTGTAGAGCACGCCATCAGAGCTCTTCTCACAATCGAGTGGTTAATGCCCCGATAGTCTGATCTGCCGTGATTTCACACAGGAGACGAATCAAACATCCCTTTAGTCCTTCTGTGCTCTCCTAGCAATTGCTGGACTGTAGGTGGCTCTCGCTCAAGATTGAGCTGATGTTGGTGTCATAGAAATCGTCCTCGTCCTCGGAGTTTAGAGCGGCGGCGCCCAGAGCTGCGCGGTGTGTGTGATGAGACTTCCTCCTGGCGTGCAGACAATTCAGAAACACACAGTCAGCACTTCTAAGTCCACGCACTGCTCCGCGCTACAGGGGCCCGGCTCGGCTAATGACCACAGAGTGCCACCTAGTGTGAGGAAGGTGTTCCGCAACTAGTCACGGCGCAACCGTTTTCCACCGCTGTACCTGAATATTCCCCAAAACGCCTCATGTGAATGATATTCCCAAGATTTCAGACTCACTTGAGTTCGTTTTCCAGGGCTGAGACCTTAGCGTGCAGGGCCTCCCGGAGCTCCTGCTGCTCCTCCAAATCCCGGAGAACTTTGCGCCGGACGCCCTCCAAGCGCTCCACCTCGCCCTCGCTCTCGTCCACCTGACGCTTCAAGGCCTTCACGCGGAGGGACAGCTGGGGATGGAGAGGCAGGGGGTTAAAGGGCAACAGAGGAGGAAGAAGCGCTTTGGGAGTGGGTGTGGAAGGAGGCCAGGAAGTGTCCTGGTGACCGAGTCAGGCTGGTTTGGGAAGGATACACCTTGGATTAGAGTTATTTGTTAAGTTTTTCACAATTATTTTGTTAAATTAATTTTAATTTTAACTGTGACAACATCTGTGATGTTGAAACGATTTATCAAACACAAGAACAAGAAAAATCTCTTAATTAGTTCTTTTTTTTTACATTTTCAAAAAACTTCATCATTTGAATATTGCAAAGTTAAGTTACATCAGATCTAAAATACTAGCCTAAAAAATAGAGAGTTATCTAGTACAAAACACAGGAGACAGAACAAGAAAAACAAGAAAAACACAAGGAACCAGTTTAGGAATAAAAACGATTAAGAGACATGTAGACGAGTTTTCTGGATTCAAGAATCTAGTTCTGGGCTTCTGGTTGTAGTGATATGATATTACTACTGACTAAGACTGAGCATTTTAGTAACATTTTCACAAACATTTAAAGTCACAAACATAGTTGGGATGCTTTAATTACAGTCGTTTTTGCTATTCGCTTTAAAGGAAGAGGATATATTTGGTCTTTAATGCTCACAAATGCAAAAAGCTGACAGAAAACCGGGGGCACGGCTCTTACCTGATCTCTTTGTTCAACATGCTGAATCCTCTCCTGATCTAAAGTGGCATTAACCTCCTTCAGTTTTCTCTCCATCCGTCGCTGGGATGCCAAGATGCTGCTCTTCTCTCTGGAGATATTCAGAATCGGCACAGAACAAGAAGGAGGCTGACACAGTTATCTCAGTCTCTTTCTTTTTTTCTTACAGGTGTGTCTTATTTTCGTCCCTCTACGACAATTCTCAACTTCGGCCGTGTCGGGTATCTTCTGTTAAACACGCCGTGCCTTCTTGTTACCTCTCTTCGCTGCGCAGTCTCTCCTCCAGCTCTTGCACCTTGTTTTCCAGCAGCGTGAGTCCAGCTGAGGGTCGCGTCTGTGCCTCCATGTCTGCTATTCGAGACTTCAGCTCCTTCAGCTGTCACCAGTTAGCAAAGATGCGACGCTTAACGGTTGCGAGAAAAGCAAACAAACAAAAAACCAAAAACCTGCATGTGTTTGTGTGCGTCGGGGAACCGTACTTGTCTCTCGAGCGCGCTCTTATCCATTTCCAGGTCGTGTCTCTCCGAACGCTCCTGCATCAGCTCGGAACGCAGCTGGTCCACCTGGGACGAAGGATGAAGAAAATCAATGTTCAGGCAGGATAACTGGACTTTTCAACCACATTTTTGATGATCACTGTTCCTTCTTGTTTGTGTGCACCGTGTAGTCATATAGTACCTGATCTCTACTGCGGGAGATGCGGTCGTTCAGGAGCTCCACGCTGCTCCTTTCCTCATCCAATTCAATCTCCAGCGTCTTAATTTTATCCTTCGCACAGAAGAATCAACACACCTCCATGTAATTCGCTTTAGAAGAGCTTCATACCAACCTCTGACATGTCTGGCTCGTTACATCTGACTCTCTTCGCTACCGGGCAAACTGTTGCTCACCTCCAGGCCCCTGACCTCTCTGGTGCGCTCGGTGTGCACGCTCTTTTCTGACTCCAGTTCACTCTCCAAATGTTTGAAACGGTTGTTGAGGAGATCTCGCTCCAGCTGGGCGCTGTCTCGCTCTTCGCTGCACAGGAGCAGCTCCTTCTTCAGACGAGAAACCTGAAATCAACCAGTAAAACGCACGGGTACAAAAGCTTCCATGTTACCATAGCAATCTAAACATGTCTGGTTATCAAACGTGCAGATTCGATGGTGTAATTAGGCCATAAAGACGTCTACCTGAATCAAAACGCGACCTGGTGCTGTGGGCTAACAGGCTAACATCTTCTGTCCTCACCTCATCCTGCTGGGCCTTGAGGTTGGTCTGAGCCCTCTGCAGCTCTACCAGCCTGTCCTTGGTGTTGCGCTGGGCTTCTTGAAGGTCCTTCCTCGAGCGCTCCCTGTAGTCGTCCAGCTGCGACTGCAGGGCGGCCACCGACTGTCGGGAATCCTCCATCATTAGCTCCATCTGACGCAGAGGCACAAACACGGCGCTGATGAGTTCCTGCGTCACAAACAACGGCGGGAAAATTGGACGTACCTCTTTGTTTATCTTCTCCAGGGCTCGGTCCAGCAGCCTCTTCTGCTCCTCCAGGTCGCTCTTGCCCCTCTTCAGCACCTCCCTCTCCAGGTCTCTCTCCTCCAGCCGCTGGGTGAGCTCGTCCCTCTCCTTGCTGAGGCGGGTGGCTCCTCTCTTGGCCTCCTCCAGCTGAGACTTCAGGGCGCGGTTCTCGTCCTCCAGCGCTTCCATCGCCTCCTCGGCCTCCGAGCTGCGAGGGGCGCTGGAGTGAAGCTTTGACTGGGAAAAGGAGAGCGTTACTTAACATACGGCGCATTGAAAGTCAAACTACGCCAAGAGTAAAACAAAAAAGAATCAAAATCAATATTATTTAGTGCACTAAAAAGCAATCATAAAAAAGGTCTGAATAATCCTGACAACCGAGTGATGCATGACCACAAGCATATATTACCAAAATAATATTTCATAACAAATTTGTGGTTTAATGTGGTAAATACACACTTGCAAAATGATTATTTCTTCTATGCTTGCATGATGTAATTGTCCTTTGTATTATTTTTTAATTTGAATCCTTTGTTTGAAAATAGGGCATGTGTGGGAGGCCTTCTCTTTTGTGTGTGTGTGACAGGATGTACCATGCGGGCCAGCCTCTCTCTGAGGCGAGTGTTGGCTTCCTGCAGCTCCTGGCTCGTGCTGTGCTCCACCACCGTCTTCCCTGTCTGCAGACACAAGCGGACAGGACAGAGTTCCCACGCGAGGCTGGAAATCAACCTGCCCACGTTGACCTTTGCTTGCCACCTTCGTACGCTCACCTCTTTTGCCTTCTCCAGCGCCTTCTCCAGCTCGGCCTTGTCTTTCGAGGAGCGCTCCTTCAACCTTTTGACTTCGGACAGGAGCTCGGCCTCTTTCTCGCCGCTCGCTTGCTTCAGGCGTTGGAGGGCCTCTCTTTTTTCATTTAACTCTCGCCTCTGTTTGTCTAGATCAGCTTCAGCTTGCTTTAGAGCCTCCTGAAGCTCCTGGGAGTAGGAAAAAAAAAAAAAAAGAAAAACACCTTAGATCAATACGAGGGCTTTTCTCTTCTTATGACGTGGGCATTTACATGAACGAGGAGATAGGACACTATAACACACAGGCAATAGATTCTGTTTCACCCACGCAGTAGATTTAATCTGAGTTCTGCCTGGCGACTGAAATGTGAATTACCCTGGCTGACGAATCAGACGAGGGCGCTTGTTTCTTCATGGCGAGGAGGGAATCTTGGAGCTCCTGCAGCTTGCGCTCACCGTCCTCCTTCTCCAAGCGCGTTTTTTGCAGCCTGAACAAGGAAATCACATATAAAGAGAGATGCAGAAATAATTAGACACACACACCCACGCAATTAAACACACTGCACTAAAACAATCACACAGGCACACTAGAGACAGCTGAGACAAACCACAAATAAACGATGGCACTAATTCATGTTCATAATAATCAGATGTAATTAGCAATTCGATTTTTTAATTAGATAGCACAACATAATCAAAATTAATCATTTTAATTTGTAAATGTTGATTGGTTTAAAATGACTAGTGTGATTGGCATCTCGTATTACTGTTACATCAGGGCCTTTTCCATCTGATGATCGAGGAACACGTCATCAGATCCAAAATTCTCTCTGAAAAATGAGTTTTCTCAGGGGAATTTGTAGGGAAATGTCCTACTGCAATCACAATCAGCCGCTCATTTGAAACTATGCTAAACCTACTCAAACCAGACTCAGCGAAATTGCAATTTTCTTTCCTCACACTTCACTCTCGATGCGTTTCCTGCTCCTGCTGGGATGAAAAACGGAGTGAAAACAGTGTGTATTAAACATGGAGTTATTTCCCACAGGCTGCCAAACTACAAACAGAATCATCAATGGCTTTGGTAGAGGAATAAAAAAGCACATTGTCCTTTTGTGAATAGAAAAATGACACCCGTGTCATGTGTCACCGATGCCGATGCGTCTTAAAGCAGCTAGTGACACAACATCTCTGCCCTTTGTTTTACCTGAATCAAAGTATTGCTCTGTAATCACTTTCATTCAGCCTCAGAGCTTAGAAAAGCTCGGTTTGGGTCTCTGTGCTTACAGGCCTTTTGTTTCTGGCTCTTTTGAAATACGGAAAACTTTGCCGGCGTTCAACTCATCCTCCGTCATGATGCAGTAAAACCGAATGCAAACGCTGGATAATTATCCAGAGAAAGCTGCTTACTCCTGCGTGGTAGAATGGAGCTGCATCTTCCACTGCTCTCCCTGATCTCTGCAGCTCTCCAGTTCGTCCTCCAAGGCTAGCATGGAGGCATTCACCCTCTCCCGCTCCTCTTCTAACTTGTCCTGGGACTGACATAGAAATCCAAAAAGGACTTGAAAAAATTAGAAATACACGCAAAGAAATACAAGGAAGCTGACAGCTTGTGTCTGTCAGAGATCTTTTTGTTTTGGTCCGTCATTAAAGCCCACCGCTTTAATCTTCCTTCCACCTAATTAACCAGCACCTACTGCTAATCTGTTAGCAGCACATTAGTCCCTGCTCTCCCAGACTATTTTTGTTTTCCTGAGAAGGTTGGACAAAAATTCTAATTGTGTTCAAATCTATTCCTGTAACTAAGCAACTTGCAGAAACTCGCGACTGAAATTTAACTCAACACTGAAATCAGAGGAAACTGTAATGACGCCGTTGCCCCAGCGACAGTAGAAACAAGGTCAAAAACATCCAGTCTCCTCTCACCTGCGTGAACTCCTCCATGGTACTCCTCAGGTTGTCCATGTCCTGAGTGTACTGCTCCCTCAGGGCCTCCATCTCTTTGTCGTGGCACTCCACCTCCTCCTTCAGCGCCCCCTTCAGGGCGGTCAGTTCCCGCTCCCGCAGGCGCAGGGTCTCCTCCTGGCGCTGACGCAGCATGGTGGCCTCGGCCAGGTCCGCCTGCAGAGTCATCACGTCCTGCGGGGGCCAAGCCGGACGAGATGAGGCCCGGCTCTGGCTTATTCTCTGTGTTGTGTGTGCGTGAGTGTGTGTGCGTGCGTGTGTGTGTGTGTGTGTGTGTGTGTGTGTGTGTGTGTGTGTGTGTTCACCGTCTGCAGCGAGTCTGGGTGAAGCGAGGCTTCTGAAACTCTCCTCAGTTCCTCCTGAAGCTCAGCCAGCTGATCCTCGAGCAGATGGAGATGAGACTCCGCTGCCTCTCTGGACATATCCTCCGCCGCCAACCTGCGCACATGCAATCACACGTAGGTGTGCGTGTGCGTGTGTGTGTGTGTGTGTGTGTGTGTGTGGCATTATCAAGTATCTGTTTAGGGTATACAATGCCATGAACACCACTCAACACCGCACACACACACTTACTCATCATGCGCTTGCTGCAGCTCTTTTTTGAAGTGACTGACTTGCTCCTGAAGCGTGTGGTTCTCCTTTTTGAAGCTTCCGTCTGTGTCTCCCTTCTGTACAACAGCAGAAAAAGTGTGAAAGGATACGAGGGCGAGACAACCAGGGGGGAGGACAAAGAGAGGCATGGAGAAAATAACTGGAAACGCTGCGACGACACCTCACTGTCAACCCCGCGAATACCTGAGGCACTCGGCATCGCTGGGAACTTTATATAAAGCCCTGCCTCGGATGCCTCGCCCCAGTTTCTAACAGTCAGAAATTCTTTGCGGGAACAGGCCCCGCCATTGTGTTCGAACATCATTGAAAAATAATAAAGACAGCTTCCCTACATTAGCTACTCTGTCTGGCAGGCTGCAGGGGAGCGCAGCAACATCGCCCACACTCCTCTCCTGCTCGCTGAAAAAGATGTACGAGTGCAGCATCCGCCCAATGAAACCCCTCTCAGTCTCATCCTACACACTCATTATAGTGAGACACGCGCTGGAACACAAGAGAGGTGATGTCAGGATCATAAGCTGCAGCGCTCCTCAAAGAACCTTATAGGGCCGTTTGTTATCTACGATAGCAAATTAAGAATCACTTTGTACACCTTTGTTTCGCTTTTGTCTTGTTCCTTGCAGTGCAGTGTATAGATAACCCTGTTGTGGGACGTGCCAGCTTTTTACTGTCCTCTATAGCCATCATTAACCAGAGATAGCAGACCGGAGAACACACAGGAGGTCTTTGAATGAACTGCATCAGCTGGATCCATGTCAGTTCATCTCTAACAAAAAGGGATCCTGTTGAATTGCATTAGCACTCCTAATTTAAATATTAGAGGGTGCTGGGATTACACCATGCAAAAGAGATTTAATAAATGCCGAATCAAAAGCAGCTGATTCGGTATTGATAGCTTTGCTCCGGCGGGTGCAGACGAACGGTTCTCGGTATTCTTAAAATATTAAACCCTAAATGTAACACATATATTGTGATGAAATAAGGTTGCAATTGACCTCCGTGGCAGCGGGAGAAGAAACTAGCAGCAAATTAAGGTTGTTTACATTTGAGATGCATCAATGATTCAGTTAAGAGCTTTAAAAAGGCTAGTTAAGTCTGATAGTTTTATCTACGGTTAACAAAGTACGTGGCACATTTGGTGTTTAAATATTTCTATGTTGTATATTTATATGTTGTTTTGGGTGGTTCTTTGCGTTTATATCGAAAAAAGGTCGAAAAACCCACCAAAATAAAAACACTGTCTCCATCTGGCTGTCAACCCATTAATCCCATCACTCTCCCACTGACACCCATTAAGTGGTACCACTGCATTAAACCCAGAAAAACAGGCAAGCACTTAAAAAAGGCTCCGACAAATGGAGAACAACCCCTGCGACTGCGCATGTGGGACTCTCCTGCATCAAAGAACTGGCTGAAGTAATGAGATAAACGCTGGACGACCCTGCGAGCAGTTTTTGATGAGCCCTCCGTGCACAACGCACTCCTGTCACCATCGCTGTACTCTGATCTGTTCAGACTTTAGACAAATCTGATGATTGGGCTTGAAAGCAGCAATAAAAACGAAACAGCCCTGGGCGAGAGAAAGGAAAAGAAAGAAAAAAAAAAGGCGTAAAATGAAAGAAAAACAAGCTGCGTAGGCTCCATCTCCGGCAGTCTGAGTTGGACATTTCAGCAGCCGCTGCTGCTTCTGAAGTAGCCCAGATGACACTGAAACAGAAATAAGTCGCAAAAAAAGAAAAGAAAAGAAAAAAAAACAACAGCAGCAAAAAAAAAAAAACCCTCTGAGGAGGAGGATCAGATCCAACCAGCAAGCCCCCATCGGGTGCTGGGTTCCAGTCTAACTCAATTATTGATGGCTCTCAAAGCCCCTCAAACAGCTCTGCGCGGCAGGTGCGTCGTTGCCAGGAGACAGGCCGAGCAAATGAGTCCCGGGCAGCCGTGGTCACAAGTGCACAACAAGAAAACATACATAATGAAATGTCTGGAACATAAGAAGATGAGCATAATTCCTTCATGGAGATTTATGCAAAAACGATGCAAATTTGCCAGAAGAAGTGCACTTAAGTGCTCATAAAATGCTGCAATCTATTTTAATAAGGTGTCAGGAGGGCAGGAAAGTGCCAACACGGCACTTAAATTGACAGAGGAGTAATCAGCGCGCTGCTCCAGTGACATTACTGGGGGATGCTGGAAGACTAAATGATGTACAGAATTTTTTAAACCTCGAACAAGGATGCTCGGAAAATATCTGTTAACTTTATTACAGAAACTGCACTCTTTGTTACGCTCACCAATGTTTTTATGTAAATCCTTAAGTGACATTTTTGTTATCATTATTAGCATCAATATTATTATCGTGTTTTTCATTGAAACTACAATCTCAGTGGACAAAAAAGAATCTATGACTACATAGATAACTTTTACATCTAATAATTTTAAATAGTTTTAAAGGAGGTTTTACTGTGAAGCCAAAAACAGAACCAGATAGAATATATATATATATATATATATATATATATATATATATAAAAAAAGAAGATGAGCATAACTCCTTCATGGAGATTTATGCAAAAACGATGCAAATTTGCCGGAAGAAGTGCACTTAAGTGCCAAAACACCTAAAAGACCTTTTTCCTGTCTTTTGGAAGCACCATAGCAACCTGACCGTTTTCCACCATCACAGATAAATCCTGAATAGAGTACATCGAAACTGCATCCGTTTTCACTCTTTTGAAGTGTCCACAGAAGAGTTTCGTAAAAATGCATTTCATTATGAATGCGACCTCTTGTTCTCCTCTCTTCAGAATTAATGAGATTAAAAAGCTGATAAAAGTCCAGTGACACTACAGAAAGAGAGACGCTCCAAAACAAAATGCACACTTGTATTTTTTCCCTGGCTCTACTAAAAAAATGGGAGAAAAGTACAAAGGAAGTGAGGGGCTTTAACGTTGAGACGTACCCTGTGATTGGTGGTGGTCTCGTAGATGAGGTCGACCTTTTTTCGGAGCGATGACTCGCTGTCAGCGGTGCTGATGACACAGAAAGTAGACCCCATTAGTACGGCACGTGGGTACACACGGCGGGATCGCGCACTGTCTGGATTATTTACCCTTCCTTAAGGATGTTGAAGAGTGTTTGCTTCATATGAGATTCTTCATTGTTGATGACAACTGTGGTTGGATTGAGGCTCCTTGGAGGAATCGCCTTCAAAAAAACCAGGAAAAATAGTGGAAAAAAAACCAAGCTGGGGTTTGAACAACCGCCATTACGAGTACTTACAGGTTTCGTCATCACTGCAACAGCGGCCTCCTTCTCTACAAATTTCCCTGGTAACGTAAAGCTCTGCCTGGGAGCCTCGAAGGCTGTCGCTTTGGAAACGGACGCAAGACTTTTTGCCAGGCTACCGGAAGTGGAGGAGGCCGACAGAGGAGCGGCGTAGGGGTTGATAGTGGGAGAAGTGGGAGAGGTACGGGAAACGTTGGCCTCCTGGTCTTTCCTGGCGTCGAGACTCCTGGAGCGTCGGCGTTCGTCGAACTTGAGCCGCTGCCTGGCGCCGGAGCGGCCCCTCGTCTGCTGGCCGCCGCCTGGCGTCCCGTTGTTGAACTTGCTGATTAGCTTGTTGACAGGCGTTAGAGAGTTGGTGTCCACGGGTGAGACGGGCTCATCGTGGCTTGATGCTGGGGGCTCGGACGGCGGCGTGGAGTTTCTCACTTTTCTCCCAAGAGAACCTGTGAGCCCGGGGCTAGCCACCTTGCCTCTGCTGGCGTCCACGCCGTTTAATCGGATAGGCTTGAGCCCCGCTTCGTTATATTCTTCCTTAGGAAGCACATCTCTGTTCTTTTCCACTTTGGCTGCTGCTTTTACTCGGGGCTCCGCTTTTGACTTGTTCGCGTTTCCATTTTGACCCGTGTCCCCTTCCTCCTCTCCTTGTGTACCTGCTTGACCGTCCCCTGGGGGTCTTTTTAGAGGGCTTCCAAAAATTTCCCCATCTTCATCCTCTGCTGGAGAGGCCGGGGAGTGTGTGGCAGTCCCAGCAGGACTGTAAGGGTTTGCGATTTCTGTCGGTTCTTTGTTCAGCCTGGTGAGGCTGCTGGCAGGCGAGGGTGGTCCTGAGGTGGGGCTGGGGGTGTTCAGCTGGACTCCATAAGAGTCACCCTTCCCTCCATCTTTTAAGACCACGTAAGGCTGCCCGGAGATTCCCTGAACCCTTACCGCTACCCCGTACTTATTGGAAGGAGCGGCCGTGGTGCTGTTGGCTCTGGATTTATCGGGATAACCCCCGCCCGTGTCATGGAGGTCTTTGATGAAGCGGATCTGAACGCCGTAATCCACCAGAGGTTTCTTGTCGGCGGAGAGGGTGCTCATATCGACTTCCTGGTTTCTGCGCGAGTAGCCTGAACGGAACAGGGGAGGGTGGGAAAAGCAGAGATGCAAATCAGATGAAACACTGGACCTTTTCATTGCGCTCGTTCCAATTTGCCTTTTAGCTCTTATCTGGTTCCAGACTTGAGGAGGAATAACTATTGAGCCACAGCTCTTCTGACACTTGATGCTGCATGATGATAAAGCTGGTTTCCCCTGCAGGCGTAACGCATGTGTATTCATCCTGTGTCAGATATGCATTTGAACTATTTGTTCCCGGGTGTGTTTGGAAGAAAGCGAGTAAAGGCGGTAAACCGGCTCACGTCGGTGGGTCGCCTTGAGATCTGACCAACCCCAACCCCTCGACTTTTGATTTCATTATCCAGCATCAGTGACCACCTCAGGAGTTCCCCTCCGCTCGCCGCGAGAAGCGAAGCAGACGTGTTTGTCCCATATAATGCAGTTCAAGTTGGAACCCAAACTTTTCTATCGCAACCAAAACAAGACATGAATTTATACCCATAACGAATCACATTTGCCTTTATCTGGTTTTTTTTGTGAGTGACAGGCAGCTTTATCTTTTGCTGTGGAACCCACCAGTGTCCATCTCAGAAAATGAGCCTGGTGTCGAACACCAAGAGGAGGCGTTTGGTCCTCCTGTTGTCTGGACCCTGTGGAGCATGAAACGCTGGGGTTATGTCAGGAATGGACTCTCTCCCCATGTCTCTCCCTCGCAATGAGACTCCACAGCCACCGGACTTCAAAGCGGAGTCACTCAGGCATAGACTGTTTACCTTGAGCTTTGCCGGCACACACACACACACACACACACACACACACACACACATACGCTGGCTATGGTCACCGCCGTGCATTCCCCATCTGGTAGAATGACTATAACACTTCTCTTATTACTGTCTTATTACCGCATCAACGCACCTGACATGTATTCAAGTGCTCCTCAAAGTCATCCGTGTGCATCCGGCTGAAACGTGTTACCCGGACGACTATCTGTCAGAGATGTCACTCTCAGGGGCTGAACTCTAACACCCTAAACGACTGTTGGTTATAGAGTAACACAAAGCACCTTGACTGGCAATGAGGTCAGATCGGGGAATCAAAGTCGCTCTTTGTTTTAACTAAAAAACATTCTTGGGATTCCAGCCGTTCCCCTTACGCAGCGCGTTGCGCGTGGTTTGCATTTGTATTAATATAGAGAGATTAAGAGGAAACTGAGAACTAGGGCAGCGTTAACTATAAAGCCTGTCCGTGAGAAAAAAACTGTCCACGTGGGGAGAAAATTAAAAAAGTGTGGAGGCTAATTAGAAGGCAAAAACACTTTTATTTCCCTGTCCTCACACAGCCATACTGACACACTTTTTGCACTCTGGACATCAAAAGATTGTTTTAATTTTACAGCCTCCCTCTTATGCTGCATAAAAAAGAAAGATATGACGTTGTGGTTTATTTATGAGGAGGGCGTTCAGCCCTCAGCTGCTGATCTCAGGTCACAAAAATGAAAATGTGCTTCTGGAGTAACCTACCACAAAGGCCCGGTTGTCGTAAATGTTCTGCCGTCGGTGGCTGAGCACTGTTTGGTGACAACTGGTTCACCTCCTCTTTCTCTTGTCACAAGGATCGGCTGTGTCAACACGGAGAGGAATGCTGCCGAACGGGCCCATCCGCATGGCTACAACTTACTCGGCAGCCATCGGGCATCTACAGTTTTCTCTGTGCTCCAGTTTTTCTTTTGACCTTGCAGAGTGGAAGGGGTTGTTTTGCGTAAAATCAATCTCAGCAGGCTGCTTGTATTGAGATTGGTAGCCACGTCACCAAGGCAACCTAAACCAAAACCCGGACTCGATAACGCAAAAGGAAATTTAAATTTCAGGGAAGGCTTTCAAAGGCCATTAGCTGGAGACAATTATCGGCAAAATATTTAGGAACCCAAATCCACATTAATCCGCCAAGAATGGAAAAAACGCACAACTTTAAAATAACAATGAGAGACTGCAGAGCTGCAAGGAGTCACTAAGCTAAAAACTATGCTCTCTAAGTAAAAGGAAATTGTTTTGGATAAAAAAAATGCAGATATCCACTACTAAATTTCTACCTAATATTGCCATGTTGGAACAAAGAGCTGGAATTTGCCTATAAAGTGGTATACAGCAGCTCTGTCCAGTGGTGAGTGTGATCCCACAACCAAGGCCAGCTTTTAGAGTATGGATAAATAGCAAATAAATAGTTAGACAATCATAAACAATTTCAGGTTGTCAATCAAAAATAAGTGTACGTCACATTAAGCTAGTTTCTTCCTCCGAACAGGCGCCATGCCGTTTTACTGAGCATTTCCAAAATAAATGCAGTCTTTTTCAAGATGAAAATGACAGCAATTTATAATTTGTGGTGGTTATAGCGCAAAAGCAAACTATGTGTCGGGATTTAGAGGGGAGGTTTCTAGTGTAAAATAAAAACATTAAGCGACATGTTTACATGTACACTTTAAGAGACCGGAATTTGTGATTCAATGTAAAAAAAAAAAAAACCAAACAAACAAATAGAAATAACAAGCTACAAACACCACACCTCAAAAGCGATTTGGCTTCAACAATGATGTATAAAAACCAGACAATTTTAGTAAAATAACCTCCGAAACACCGTAAGTGACGTGAGCGCCGAAGCTCACGTCAATGACGTCACACCAGTATCGGTGCACGCGCAGGGTCGAAACTGCCGCGGCACGTTTCACGAGCCGAAAAAGAAAGTAAACAAGCCGCGCAGCTTCCGTCGCATCCTATTTGAGGCTTTTCCGAGTGGAAGAACAGCTCATATCCTCTTTACGCAGCGCGGTCCGATCCAATTAAGACGCGTGCGCGCGCGCGCAGACACACACACACACACACACACACACACACGCACAGATACATAACCTACTCGAAGCGCGAGCAAAGGCGCAACCAATCCTGGGAAAACGGGAAAGCCGGAACAAGCGATTTTCTTTGCTAACAGGACACTTGTTCGGCTTGTAAACAAGGCGCGCGGGGAGGGAGAACCCAGTCTAAGAGCCACAGGTGCCCATTTCGCTTTAATATCAACGTCCGGGCAGATAAACAAGGCTTGGACCGACTTAACTCTTTCGCTCTCTCGGCACTTTCCGAAAAAAAGTAAACCCAACTTGATTGGAATAGGAAGCAGCTGTGTGAACACAGCGGCCGGGATATTCTGCTGCACCTGTGCGTGTGATCCGGCTCCCGAGTCGTTCCTTCCTCCTCGGCTGGCGGGTCTTCCAGCCGCGGAAGCAGCGCTGCGCGATGTTTGTGGGATGAGGAAGATGATGAATGAAGAGAGAGAACGTCGGGAAACATCCCCCCTCCCTCCCCCGCACCTTGTTTCCAGTGCAACCTGTTGCCAGCGGAGAAGTTTCCGCCCGTCCCGCCTCGTGGCTCACGCCATTGGTGGGGAGATTCCAGGGGGCGGGGCCTCTGGCTCCTGGAGGATTACCATATTAAAGAATAATTATGCAAAATAATGAAAATAAAGGAACATAGGCCTACTTGAAAGGTTCTTTTTTAAACACGTTAACACAATTAACACTTACCAATAGGGCTACTTTTCAGTCATCTGTGTTACTGACGATAATTCACTCTTTTTAAGTTTATTTAAATAAACTCATCGAATATTTCACCGATTATATAAGTGGTAACAGAAACAGACTCAAAGATTTAAAAATTTTAAAACTAAATGAAATCTATGAGTAGTTCCCACAATTTCTCCCTACTCAACAGTTTAATTTAAAGACTGTCCACAATGGTTTATTCGGTTTATGCCTATTTTACCCCATTTCAGTTACTTTATGTAGCATTTACCACCAATACATTGTATTTTTGTGCAGTTCATTTCTAATAAACTACTTTTAAATGCCTGTAAATACTGTCAATTTATCCAAGCGTATTCCCGTACAGTTGCACAAAAAAATGAGATTGCCATTGTTACAACCCTCATTTTAATACGACATATTAGCAAAAAATAAAATGTGGCTTTTCAAAAGGACATAGACGAATACGAAAAAAAAGAAAAAAGAAACAAACTTTAGTACCTTTTCCCTTTCCCTTTTGTTACGGGATTTACTGGTTCCTCCAAGTCACACTAGGGGGCGCCAGAGCAAAGCAACAACACAGCACATTACCAGTACAAAATTTAGAGCTGGGAGAGAAAAAAAAAAAGAAAGGCAACTTGGACATTGTAATGAAAGGAAAGAAAACATTTATAAACACTATATTCTTTAAGAGAAATATGTAAAATGGGCATTTTGCGCTTTTAAGATATTTGGTCTACTTCAAGGCCTGTTGCAGCGGTGAGGCCAGAATTATGAACAAAATCAAATCACAGTTACTGCATTGGTTTACATGCAACGCCTCCTGCTTTTTTTCTTCTTTTATTATTCACGTGACATGACATAACGTCACTACTTAATATGCCGACACCGTCCGAAAAGCACTGATTTCATGATTCTTGTGGACAGGAGAGATAACTGCAAATGGATGACTCAAATGTACTGGGTAAAAAAGAAAATAAAACAATAATCCATCATATCCTATACAACCATGACACAAGTTCAGCTTATTAATTTGTTCATTGGTCAAACATGTGGCAAGTGGTGAACAAAAATAATCCCCAATATTTACAACTGTTTTGGTGGCAGTAATCTTCACCGAGAGCTGTGGATGAAATCTCAGCCTGAGTCTGCTTTGGATTAATCAGCAAGGGGTACAAAATGACTCAAACAGTCATAACGTACCAACGTCTGTGTGCAATAGGCTCCCCCCCCCCCAATTATATACGTTACACTATAACGCCGAGGCATTTTCCATTATTTTTAACGGTTAGCGTTTCAAACAAAAAAAATTGGAAAAGGAATTTTAAAAAACGTTTTCCTCAGATTTGAAATGGTAAATATCTTCATGTCTGATTAATTTTAAAGGTGTGAGATTTGAAAAGTCGACTCTAATAACACACAGTAGGGGAAACTGTTGATTTGGGATTCCTCGTGTGTGTGTGTGTGTGCGTGCGTGTGTGTGTACAATTTCATCCTCCTCTTGAGTATTTTGAAAGATTCCGTGCCGGTCGATCGCAGGTGTGTGAGGATAGTAGTGTGTCGGTGTCAGTGCTTTGCTGGTTGGCAGGCTGGATGTCTGGAGGATTGTAGTGTCAACATTCATTGTGATTTATCTCCTTTAGGGTGGGAGGAAAAAAAGCATTTGCCTAGAGTCACTCAAAGTGCCTTATATAGAAGCATGAATGTCAAATGAGCGTGTTTCTCCGCGGGATGAACGAGTAAAGGGCTGGGCGGCAGAAAGACGAGCAGACGGCTCGCACGACGGATCAGCCGTTCAACTGGGTCGGGAAGAAGGTCTGTTCGTAGCACCCTTTCTCTCAACTCTCGTTGGCTGCCACCAGCTGCCCTAACCCTTGGCGCACAAACACAGCTTGAATGTCCTTGGTCTTGATGCAGAAGTCGCAGGCCCACACGGCGGCGCTCTCCCGCGTCACAGCCCGTACGCCGGCTCCGTCAGGCCCGTGCAGTCGCGGTGGAACCACTGCTGGCAGGACGCCTCGCAGAGATAGCATCCTGGTCGTCGTGCACCTCTGCCATGCAGAGCCCGCAGGAACACCATCCCGGAGCCGCCCAGTTTTCCAGGACCGGAACCGGGACCCGAAGAGGGGGCGGCGGGACCGGGCGGCAAAGGGGACTGAGTGTTCGGAGTGGAGGTGGAGTTGGACGGGGGGTTGGGGTTGCCGCCGGGGGTGTTCCCGCCGTTGTTGTTGCTAATGTTGTTCTGAGCTGGGTTTGGGGCAGCGCCTGGCACGGGACCGCCGGCACTGGGAGTGTTGTTCTGTTGGTTGTAAGGAGTGGAACCCGGAGCTGAGCTGGGTGGAGTGGACTGCTGCTGCTGCTGCTGCTGCTGCTGCTGCTGCTGCTGGCTGGAGGCGTTGGAGTTAGAAGTGTTGGTGTTACTGGAGGGTTGAAGCTGGCTGGGCGGCGGATGCTGCGGCTGGCCTGAACCGTTGAGCGGACCGGGGGGCGATGAGTTGGGGTTAGAAGTGGGCGCTCCCGATGGAGGCTGACCGGGCGTACTGGTGTTGGTCTGCTGCACGTCGTGGTGACCAGGAAAGCCTCCACCTGGCTGAGGCGGACCGGAGTTTGGAGGAGGTCCCGGAGTAGTGTTGGGAGGAGGGGGGCCATTTGGATTGAGACTAAGCTGTTGCTGCTGCTGAGGCCCCGGCGGGGGTCCTCCTGCGCCAAAGTTCTTCCCATCCTCGCCACCTGGTCCTGGAGGACTGGGGCCGGGGTAGGGGCCATCCTGGGAAGGAGGGAACTGTCCTTGAGAGGGCATGCCTGGCATGCCCCCCACCATGTTGCTTCCAGGGCCACCGCCCATGCCACCCATCATGTTCATCCCGGGACCCATGCCTCCTCCCATCGGAGGGAGTGGACCATGTGGGGGCCCACGGGGACCTCCAGCGCCAGGTAATGGGGGGCTGTTGAAAGGGTGTCCTCCTTGCCCGTGCTGCTGTTGGGGAGGTATTCCAAAGCGCGGGGTGGGGGTGGCCCCCCTCCTCCCCCTGGACCTCCCATACCCCCTGGAGACAACATGGGATTGAAACCAGGTCCCGGGTGCATAGGAGGACTAAAGTTTGGTGGCATGTTAAACTGAGAGGGGCCACCTGGGGGGAATCCACCTCCTCCACCTCCAGAACCCCCACCGCCGCCGCCGCCGCCTCCAAAGCCAGGCATTCCTCCAAATCCTAGCTGGTGGTGAGGTCCCGCATTGGACGCCGGTCCAAACGGTGGCCTCCTTCCAGGCTGAGCACCGCCTGGCCCCCCTGGGCCTCCCATGAAGCCCATGCCGCCGCCCATTCTGCCTCCGCCCCCATACCCACCGGCGCCCCCCGGGCCCGCGTTGGGAAGAAACGGACCCGGTCCGCCGGCGCCACTCGGTCTGGACGGGGGTCCAAAATCATCATCGAATGGGTTGGAGGCAACTAGGTGGTCCACCATCGGCGTAGGCGGGGGCGCGAACTCGGTGAGGTGCGAGAACCCCGCCGCCTAAAACAGTCAAGAAAGTACATATTTGCTCCTGACATCAGCAGAGGACAGAAAACCTCACACGAACGGAAACCAAACGGAAAACCGCACCTTTTCCACAAATACTTAATAATAAATTCGCTACTGTTCCTGTTTTCAACGAACTGTTTTGAAGAGAGAACATTTTAACAAGTCGAGCGTGACGCTGGTGACGCCCTCAAACAAAACTCACCTGTGAGGTGGATTTCCTTGCCTTTTTCTTCTCCGGGCTCTTCATCTGTGAAGCTGAAATAATAAAATGTAAAGAGAGAGAAAAAAAAAAAAGAAGGTCGCAAGATTAATCAGAAATGCTCTATGTATTATTTGTCAACCACTCAGCATCACATTTGGACTGGCCAATACCCCTTAGTGACAGAGTAGAGCAGCTTTAGACCTCGGGCCCCTTTTATCAAGTCCAACATTTGGGATGGATTCAATGATGGGACATAGACTGGCATGAGAACAAGATGCTGAACATCCAGGCATTATCATCACCAAGGTCATAAAGCCTTACACCGAAAATGACCCAGGCGTAGGGGAGATAGGCCGCAAACAGAGGCAAAGAGGTTAAATCAATGAGGGATACAGGAAAAGACGAAGACATGAGAACAAGGAAACTGAGTTGAAGGGACACTGATAGCAAGATAGGCATGAACCCCATCGACTCTGCGAGAAGAGCCACCACCGGAGACAGTCGTGAAATTTACATGTGGGAGAGGCGAGAAGGGATTTGCTAACAGCACCATTGCAGCCCTGTGCAGCCCAGTAATGGATGATTCCGATCTGATTGGGAGATGGGTGAAATTAATTCCTACCTTTGCTTCGCTTTCCTTGTCCCGCCAGTAGTCTCCCCGATTCAGCAGCCATTAGCTATTATGACTGTCGGTGAAGTGGCATATCACCATTCATATGCAAGAAAAAAAAGTTAAAAATGCCGACGTCTTGAAGGCTATTAGAGGGGAACAGGTGGAATCTGCCTTTAGCTCATGTCAATTACGCTGCAATGGATAACACAGTAATACCTATGAAGTTGTAATAACTAGGTTAGATTATTACGCCGGCCCAGGTCTACAAACTTCTTTACAGCTGCATATCTTTCGGTGTCTGTCACGCCAGGATTTGGTCACCAAATAAACGTAACATAAACCAGAGCTGATTATTTGGGGAAAAAAGGCGAACTTGTTGCAAGCAGTTTTTATGCTATCTTAGCTGGGCACAAGTTAGATTCTGCTACTTTTCTTTATGCATACAAGCTTCAGAGAACCCCTCCTTCTAAATGATTATTTACAGATGTGAGTTAAAGGACCTCACCAGTTAGCTAAAGCAGGCTAGTTACTATTTTGGCAAACCTACTACCTCACGTTATGCAATGTGACTTGTTAGCAGGGCTCAGATTTCACCCGACAACACCTGAACATTGAATAAATGTGATGTTTTTTTTCCTATTTTTATTTGTAAAAACCATCCAATTAAATTCTGGGTAACACGGCACCTGTAAGATAATTCATTCGACAGTGTTTTGAAAACCGCTGTTTGCTATGCTAACGTTAGCTTACTAGCTAACGATAGCATAGCACTAGATAGCTAGCCATCTTGCAGACTGTCTTGGAAGCAAACTGTACCCTTTCTCCGTTGCTTGCTCTGCTGTCCTTTAAATTGAAACTCTCTGGTGAGTCATTGCCAGCAAACCAGTCCACTCGGTGTATGCTTGTTGATCCACCATTCAATTACAATTCATTCAAAAACGCAAATTTTGCCATAATTGTCATGGCCTTCTCTCTCAACCGGACAAAGAGGGACAAGCGAGAGCGTCACGCACAACGGAAGGTTACAACTCACCGCAAAACAGGGGTGTTTTGAAAAATACCCCGTAACGATTCAGCTATTTTACATTAAAACACAGAGAGATGCAACTTATATTATAGAAGATAAAAGTAATTAATGGCGAATTTAGATGAGCAACCAAGATGTTTCTTCAAAACAGTCGTTTTTAAAATTTTTACATCCTGTTTTGTACCCTTCATTGGTAAATGCGGAGCGTCTTGGCTAGACAACTTCCTATATGTCCCCCATTAAAACTAAACATGGTCCCAACATTGATCACTTTTTAATCTGGTACACCAGATAATGATGAAATCTCTGTGGTTATTTCCCAAAAAAAAACCAAAACAAAACAAAAAAAAACCCTTCAAAAAATGTCATAAAAAGTCATTTTAATAAACATCGTTATATTGACGTAAAATTGGTGGATGTGTGTGGATGTGTGTGGTTTGGTAGTTAAACATTCGCGCGATTAAATAAAACGAGATTACAATTTTTTTTTTTTTTCTGAATCACTTAGGTCTCTGGCAATTAAACCGCAATGTATGCAATAAAAGTTTATGACCGCCCACCTGAATCGGCCTCCCCTTTACCTCCGGACGCCCTCTCCCCTCCGGAGGCGCAGTCCGGAGCCTCAGTGCCGCAGAAAGGTTGCCAACAGTCGCTCTGGGAATGGGACCGCAAGTCGGAAGCCACAAGTACTTTTCATCATTTTCCTCCCGCTTTTGTTGCCATCTTATGGATACGTTTCATTTTTTTCCCAGGAAAACAGAACAGGTGTAAGAAAACACAAATGGGATAAAGTAGCGCTTTTGTTTTGCCCCCACAGCCTAAAGAATGATCCGGTTTTTGTTTAAAAAAATTGAAACTTAGTGGTTTAGAAATATAAATGTAGCTTTATTTTTTTTCCCCCCTCTGTGATAGGTTTAAAACTGGGATGTGGGAATCATTCAGTCCACACATTCTCTGCTAGAATAAAGCGACGGAAGTCTTTTGTTAGAAAGGCTGTGATTTATAAAGGTGCGTCTCTGGGGCCCTGCGTGGTGCTAAAAGGTATCGGAGGAGGCACAGAAGTTTACTGTTTCCCATCTCACTGACAATGGCAAAGTGGTTCAAGGAGTTCCCCATAAATCTGAAGAACGGCGCCGACAGGATCCGCTCAGTGTCCGAATCGGGCCCGCAGCCAAGGGCCAATAAAGCCGGACCTGTGGTCAGCATCGGTACCAAAGCATCCAGCTCCAAACCGGTCCACCAGAAAAACCCATCTTCTGACGGTGGAGGAGGAGGAGGAGGAGTGGGCTGTCTCCTGTCCGGAAAAAACCGAAAGAACTCGGCCGCAGATCCGAACCGGAGCGGGTCGAGTTCAGCCAAGGATGGAAAGGTTTGGGATAATCTCCTTCCCGGGAAGAGTCGCAGGAGCTCCGCGCAGAATGAAGAGCAACACAGAGCCCTGAAAAGTTCCTCCTCTGCAAACGCTTACATCAACCGGATGATCCGAGTCGACAAACTGGACAAAAGCCCCAATTTCAACTGCATCACCAACAAAGTGGTACCAGAGGCAGAGAAACCGACCCAGGGCAAGGCAGAAGCTGTGAGTTCCGTTCCTTATCACATAAAAAAGTGATGCATTCTGCTTATTATTCTAACTAGTGTTAATAAATCATGAAAATAATGTCGTTTTTATTCACATTAGGAGGCATGCAAACAGAATTCAACCATGTTTCCTTTCAATTACATTAAAAAAAGGTTAAACTATATAATTGTATTACAGTATTATTATATAACACTGAATACAGTCAAATACACTCACTGAGATGAGACAGTTGAAAAGTTTTTAGTATTTAAATGATCTCAACCTTTATTAGTTATTACAGTGATGCCAGAATTTCTATCGGACCAACAAACTACTGGTGATCAACATCGTCTCCTCCATGTACTTTCATACAGCGGAGCAGCAGTGACCTGATCCCGCTTTAGAAAAGGGAAATCATTGTTTAGGCGTCGGTGTCCCCCCCTTTATCTCCCACGCCTGTCTCCTCCCAGTCTGTCTTTCTATCTCTCTTTCTCTTCCTCTCCACCCATCACCCCGATACCCCCCTCTACCGCTTTAAATATAAGGCCGAGATGAAGACGTGCGACTTTACCTTCATCTTCTGTGAGTGATCTGGCTCAGGATTCCCCCCCCTCCAGCTCTATCTTCTCTTTCACTGGGTTCAGGCCCCCTGGTGCTCCCATCAAAAGCGGCGTGTCATCTGACACTTGGGTGCTAACCCAGGGGCCCTCCAGCCCGGCTCTTCACCGCAACAATGGTGATGATGTCGTGGAAAAGAAGTGATTTTTACTGCTTTTTTAGCATCGTTGTGATTCGTCCCGATTGTGTCCAGGTTCTGTCACACAGACCTATTGTTTAAAATAATTTAAAAATCCAAAAACCGAAATAACTAAAAACGGGATCGACCCGTTAAAGGAGGGAGGACATTGTTTAATAGCAAATGAAAAGTAGTAAAAATTGCTCGGGTGTCTTTAAAATGGTATTTTCTTTGTCCAGGTCATTATTCTGGAGGATTACGCGGACCCCTTCGATGCCCAGAAGACCAGAGAGCAACGGGAGGCCGAGCGATTGGGGGAGAACGATGGCTACATGGAGCCTTACGACGCCCAGCAGATGATCACCGGTAATTCTCTTGGGTTACTTCCCGTCATTCCAGAGCCCCTGAGCAACCCGCCGGCGTCTGGTTTCCCAGTGTGCGTCCAGTCAGAGGTGGAATCGGCTCCCTGGGTGCTCTTGGGCCCGCGGGGCGGCCATGGCGACCACATGCGCGGCTTTTGGACAATGGGTGTAATTTCCTGCTCCTGCTTCCTCTTTCCTGACTGCCTTTCCTGGTGCTATTCTCTGTAACGGAAGCCGGCTCTCATTGCCCCCACTTCCCCCCTCCCCTCCACTCCACGGGCCCGTCGGGCCATTTATCACCGTTTCCCAGCATCTAGGAAGCACGTCGTTCTGTCACCCAATCGCGTGCTCTCCTGACCTTCCCCTCTATCATTCCATTGTTTCACCCTTTTAAAGGGTTGCGGTGGAGGAGAGCGCGCTCCAGAGGGGGCTCCGCTTCAGCGTTCCCAACCGCTTCCAGGAACCCTCAGGAAAATCCCGCAGAGGATGCAAGTGTCAATTTAGGAGGAAGTGAACAAGAGGATGGTGTGAGTGCAACGCCACAAGAAGGAGTGTGAGAGAGGAATAATGGTTCACCTTCTGTTCAGCGGCTGACGCGGAATGAATGAATGAAAGAACATGCTCCGGAGGAAAGTCAAAAGAGCAACAAGCATTCATTTACGGAGATTTTCGGAGATTTTCATTTCTAGATTAGCAGCCGGGTGGATCTACAGCCAAATCAACATTTTTGCTAAGTAGAAAAACTTGTTTTAAACTTATGTGAACAGCTCCTACAGACTGAGGATTAAACAAGGCCACCTCTAACGACCCTGTTAATCCTTATTTATTTGATTGAATCACTAAAACGATCCTAAATTCGAGCGGCAGTGATGGTTTTATTGGTTTTCCCGCTGCAGAGATTCGCCGTCGGGGCTCCAAGGACCTGCTGAAGGTGTGCGTCCTGACGGAGGTGGGGGAGGAACCGGCAGAAGAAGGCCAGCCCGTGCCCCCGTTGACCTACGACCTGCCGCACGAAGCAAGCGGCGCGAACGACAAGGCGGCGGTGACGCGGCCCGATCGGGACCCTCGGCCCCCCGCTGACTACGAACTGCCCTGGGAGGGAAGGAAGGAGCGCCTTGTCAGAGCTCTGTCAGGTACACGGCTGCTTTGTTACGGTTGATTAGCAACAGGGTAAAAAGTACCTAAAAGTTGAAAAAAAAGTCTGAAAATGTATAGTTTGGTGTCCCTGGAGCTCAAACCGAGTCAGCCTTACACTTATTCTGGTATTTCTGACCATATTTCAGATAATACTTTGGGGTTTTTACCTGTAAACCTTTGAGGCAACTGTAAAGCAACAGATAACAGGTGTAAACCTTAATATACAAGTCAAAAAATAGGAAAACATGAGTTTTTTTCCTCTGCTCTGCCTTATATTTGCTCAATAAACAAGTCAGGCCTGCCTCTCACATTTATATTTTATACTCGGCGGTCTAACGGCATACTCGATTATGTGCTGCATGAAACATCAAACTGCTTTCTTCTTGAGTTGTTGTTTACTGGAGGCTTCGGCGGCGGAGTTCAGACTCCAGGCTCCTCAGCCAGTTGCTCCTCTGCATCCGCTCACGTCTCCTTTCATCGCTCCTCTTTCCCCAGCACAGTTTGACGGCGCCGCCGATCGCCCGGCCAAAGAGGAAACGGCCCACGCCACGCTCCCTCGGCAGCCCCGGCGACCTCTGGGACCGCAGCAGCAGCAGCAGCATCTGAGGCAGAAGAGCTGGACCCAGAAGATGCTGAGGTCCTCTCCCACCTCCGGTACGGATGCTGAGGCCTGCCGCGTCGACCCCTCCCTGCCCCTGCAGGAACAGAGGTCAGCAATAGTGTATTTTTTTTATAGAGGAGATCGTTCGAAATACTAAAAAAGTGCAGGAGCATCGGGTGAGATGAACTTTCCTCCTCTCCCTCCTCTTCCTCAGCTGGTACCACGGCTGCGTGACGCGGCAGGAGGCGGAGTTGCAGCTGCAGTCCTGCAGGGAGGCCAGCTTCCTGGTCAGGAACAGCGAATCGGACAGCAGCAAATACTCTATCGCCCTCAAGTGAGTGTCAGCTGCAGGCACAGAAGGAGACTTCCAATCAGCCATCAGGGGTCTTCAGACCGTTTTCTGCATTGATTTATTTATTCGAGGGAGGAAATAAATAAAGCCTGCCCTCACTGAAACTGATGCTGCAATTATTATTGTGGAAATATTATAGAGCTGTGAAGTATTCATAATAGAATACGTTTGTTTATTCCACAATGGGGAAATTGCACTGTTCCAGCAGCAGCAGCAGTACAATAATAAATATTAGGAAATACTTACAGGAATATTAGAAAAAAAAATAGAATAGAAAAAACAGGAATCGGGGCAGAGGAATAAGAAAATAAAATATGAGAAACTCTATATCTACATAATAAAATAAAATAAAATAAGAAATAACATATATATATAACCTACCAGTCATGTCTTTTTTTTAATATTTGTGTATATAATATATTATAATATGATAATGTTACATATATACGTTTAACTCAAGAGTTTTCTAAACCTATGTTTTCAAACGTTTTTTTTTGCATCATACTTCTTTTTTATAACAAATATCCCCGAATTGATCAGCAAACACTCAGTTTTATGCCTGTTTTGGCACAGATTGACATGGTTGTGCGACCTCGTGATTGACCCGTGTTCGTTTGCACCATCAGGCAGAAAGCCTGACGCTCCTCTCCCTCTCCTCCTTCTCTCCTCCCTGACTTAGGACGAGCCACGGCTGCGTTCACATCATCGTGGCTCAGACCAAAGGAAACGGCTACACCCTGGACCAAAGCAGCTGTGTGTTTCCCAGCATCCCAGAGGTGGTGCACCATTACTGCTCTCAGCGCCTGCCTTTCACCGGGGCCGAACACATGACCCTGCTCCACCCGGTGCCTCGCGTTCACTGACTCACCACAATCACTGCACATCTGGATGATATGTACGTATTGTACTTGTACTGCTCTGCCCATCCTCCTCTTCCCCCTCTCCACGCCCTCTTTTTGTTTTTCTTTTGGCATCACTTTGAATTTTTGTTGCAGTTGTTGTTACAACTGGAAACACAGGTCCGCCGTGCACATTTGTCTGCGCTCTTAATGTACTTAGAATTACCTTTTTTTTTTTGGTTGAGGTGAATTTAAAGCTACATCTTTTTATTGAGCCAGGGGAATTTACTTGGAAAAAGGGCAAAAAGGTGACTGACACGAGTAACAACCATCCTGTAAGCTTCTTACCCCCCTCTAGTGGCTATTTGGGATCACTACACAAAGAAGTGAACTACCCCTCTAGAAGATTAATGACACAAATTCACAAATAAGGAACATCTTTACAATCTGTAGCACATAAATAACTCATGGCCTTTTACTCGTCGCTTGTGTGCCACCGCTGAGACTTGATGATCTCTTCTTTTACTGTGAATGAGGGTGTTGTTTGCAGCTATTAGCACTGTGAGGACCGAGTGATTCATCCTGATACAATGCTCTCAGACAGTTACAATAAATAGTGCATTTCATGTCAGGAACCGAGGCTGCGCCCGAGCGTCAGTTTATCTCCTATCTGTGAAATAAACCTCCGGCCCAGCGGATCATCTCCATAACAACCTTAGAACTCAATGTCAGTTCTCTCACGGCTTTCCTCTTTATCGTAATGTTCTTTCAGACACGCTAATGGGCTCCGTGTCCCCAAGCCTCCGAGGATCTGAGCAGAACGCCAAAAAAAAACCTGCTCAAGTGCATACATTGCAAACGTCAGTCGTTTCCCGACACTTTTCTAATTCTTTGTTTGCTTTAAATGTCACAGAGATTTGTTGGATGACGCCCATCAGCATGAGAATAAAATAGCGTCATTAAAGACTCACCTTTGCTTTCTGACACATAAAAGAGTTTTTTTTTTTTGTTATTCAGACCTTGTGAAAAACACATTATGGAAAAAATGAAATATCAAAATTGAAATGCTCCCTCAAGCTTTTTTGTGTCAATAAATCAACAACCACATCAAGTCGGCCAGGGTGTGTTTTTGCTGGTATTATATGGTAACGCTGAGGCGTCTACTCGTCCCCCGAGGAAGCAGCGGCCTCTTCACAGCTGTTAGAGTTTCTGAATAAGGGCCTGTGCGCAGTAAATCTTTTAACTGCAGGGGCCTCGACTGCGGTTTCAGCGGTTTGGGGAAATTGTCCACAAGTTCCGCATTCTGTCTCCCTCGACGTGGGTTCGATTTTTATCCCAAGAGTTTCGTTTTGAAGCAGAGACCGGCTGGATGGAGGAGGACAGGGGTAAAAGAGTAGGAAGAAAGATGGAAAAGCAGCACTTCAGAACAGACAAAGGAGCGCCATTACATGCATGTCTGCGGTGCTTAATGCCAAGGGAAAGAAGTGCAACCGACACCACCCCTCCGTCCCTCGCTCCTTCTCTGAGGTATCGTTCCCTGCGCTTCTTTACTTTCCTGCGTCCGTGTTACCTGAGGATGATACCCGCCTCTCGTCTGCTCCTCCCGTTCTTTCAGGGAGGACGTTGTCACGGCTTGCCCCCGCTCAGCGCCAAGAGCTCCTCATTCAATTCAGGACGGCAGCTTGTTTCATCAGTCTGAAGCCCAAGAATCACACAAAATAGGCCAACGTCTGATTTCTTTACCACTCCGACACCAACGACGAGGGAAAAATCAGTGGCAATAACATTAGCATAACATTAGCGTTCTAGGTATGGATCTAAACCATCATCATCATCATCGTCATCATCCAACGCTGCCTGTGTCTGCATACAGATGTGGTGGGGCGGGAGTTTCTTCAAGCTGCCGTGGTTGTGTGTGACTCACAAAGCAATTCCACCATCTTATCTGTGGCATAAATCTGTTTTGGGCCGTGGGAGTGGGGAAATCGGCCAGCTTCGTCGGTTCGTCACTGGGCCGCGGCGCCGGTTTTTGTGGTCCGTTTTGCTGCTTTGAGAATATTTGGAAGAAACTTGAACGAATGGGAATCAAAAGGCCTTCACTAACGACCTCTGTCATTCAGACGTGTCCCGTCTCGTGTCCATGAAGTCTCCCTCGGGTCCTTGGAGATGGATTTCATGAACCCGAGCAAGGCGGGCCTTCTCAAATTCGCCGCCGAGGGAATCAAACATCACGTATAAGCCAACCGGGGCCATCCACACTACTGTTGCATGAAGCATTCGAGATGATGATGATGATGATGAGACGTCTCAGCCGTCTCAGCCGTCTCAGCGTGACGGGATCACCTCCAGATTGACACGGCGGCCTGACATCTCGGTGTCGCCTGACCTGCGCCAGTTGGGTAACCCAAGTGTCCCTGTCAGCCTTATCGGACGCATCAGGCCCGGTGCCAGGGAAGGAACACGGGCGCTCACCCTTGCCCCCACCCTCACCCTCACCCTCGCGCAGGCGCTGGCACTACCGTGGCTGATCCATTAGCAACGTTTCTCTTTCTTTTGAGATGCCTCAGCTGTTCAGGACAGGCGTGTTTTTTTCCCTTTTCTTTTCCTTTCTTTTCTTTTCTTATCCCTTTCCTGTTTGCGGGGTGTCCTCCGGCTATTGTATTCCGAGGCAGAAGAAGGTTAAAGTCACAGCTTCATCACCAAAACACCTTTGGGAAGCCGGATGTCGGTGACAAAGCCATCATTTACTGAAAAAAACCAAAAAAACCTCCAACAAAACACCACTTAGATGCAGCCGCAGATTAATAGAGGATGTATTTTGAAAAAAAGACACAGAAATTAGCTCCAGTCCTCCAATATCTGCTATATGATTGTATTTTGCCATCTATTGTGTTGCATTTTCCTGACTAGTGCTGGTAGAACATCTTTGAAAAACCCACTCTTGTTTAGCATCCGTTTAGCATGTGTCGTGGACGTATGAAACAGGTTGGAGGTCTCCTTTCCGCACCTGCGTTGCACCGTTTGGAGTTAGCGCACGTCGCGCTACCATTGTTGATTCAATGAGTTTATTTTGACCTCTTGTTTAATGTGATCGCTTGGTTGCGCTTGCTAGCGTTTGGAAGGCGGTGAGGGTGTTTTCTGCTGAAACAGGTTTTTTTTTTCCCTTTTTTTTGCCTCTAGGCTATTCCAGGGTTAACAGTCGTGTGCACTGTTTGGTTTGGGATTGTTTACTCATCCACCGTCTGCACACATCAAGCTTAGATATTCAAAACAACCAATCAGAGGAGGGTCTGGAAGAACACAGAGGGCTCAGGAATGAAAGCAGATAGGGAGGAACCCCGCCCACCGACCTGGATTTTTTTTTTTTCTTCTTTTTTTTTTGTAAGAGGAGGAGGTGGTTACGATTATTGGAGCTGGAAGACACTTTCAACCAGAGGTGAAAAAGAAGAAAATCTGTGATTTTGCTATTCTTCTGCAGTCTGAAGGGAGAAGCAGATGGAAAATCCAATGAGGTGGAAGACAGATGTTGATTTACTGATTTACTGTGTGTGTGTGTGTGTGTGTGTGTGTGTGTGTGTGTGTAAGACACTGTGGAACAGAAAGTGTGCTGGAAGTCACAGCAACTTGAACATTCCTCAGTGATTATATTGCTGCTTTCCAAGTTACATACTTGACTAATGTTCTCCATAAATTGAATTCATTCTCACACACACACACACACAAAAGCATCGCTATCTCAACACGCCCTCTTCTCCCCCGTTCTCCTTCCCATTCTCTCTCTTTTGAAGACGTTTTTCTTCCAAGTCAAACATCTGGGCCAGTTTAGATCTAGTGGAACAAGACTTGCAGGATATTGTTGGCAGGATGTGTGAGCTGGAGCAGTTTACTCTGTGGGAATCCCCAATACACACTCATACACAATAAACACACAGACGTCCACACACACATCAGCACACGCTCCAGAGTTTGCTGACATTGTTCCTCTCCACGGCGCTCAACGCGATTTCCAGGTGCAGCGATTCGTCCCCCCGGTGGATACTTGTGCAGCGTGATGTGAAACCAAACACACCACAGCCAGTCGTTGGTTAAATGCCAGTGTTTATTATATCGAAGAATGCACGGGTCGCCACCAAAAAACAAAAAAAAAAAGGGATTACAAAAGAGGAGCAGCAAAGGGTTCGTCGCTATACGGTCGTAGGATAATCTGTAACCTAATATGCTTTCGCAGATTCCTCATGTGCAAGGAATGCTCCGAGCACATCCTGGCGTGCCTTCTGCAAGATTCCCACTTCCTTTCTTTCCAGGGTCGTGTTCCGAGCTGCCAGATCTGCTATATTTGGGCTGGAAGATGCTGAAAACAGCACCCGGTTTTGCGAGTGGTGGCTCTGGACGCACAATGGAAGGGGAAGAACGCGCATGCTAAAGGTCCATGTTCGGTGCTATACAACCCCCCCACCACCCACCCCCCCCCCCCACCCTTCCAGATTCAACCTAGTTGCTTTGCTCTTTGGGTTTGTCGTCCGTCTTGAACTCCAGGAAGAAGTCGTTGCAGGCCACCGTGAGGGCGCCCATCAGGATGATGAACTCGGTGAAGTCCACTTCCCCGTCGTTGTTGGCGTCCAGGTCGTTCATCACCTTCTCCACGGCTTCGTTGTCTTTGGAGTTCTGACAGTGGGGAGAAAGAGGAAGAGATAGGTGGTGGATGGGTGGGGGACTCAAGAAAGCCTCCAACGGCCGTGTGGCTCTGCGCATACATTGCCGCGCGAGCTTGTTGGAACTTGCGTTGGAGAATACGAGCACATACCTTCAGACATATTTGGAAACTCTGTTCCGTCACATACGGTACATTAGTGTGTTTCCACACTCTTGTCTTACCCCTAGGTAGGTCCCCAGCTCCTCTAGTAGCAGTTCCTTGAGTTCCCCCCTGCTGAGTGTGTACTTGTCTCCCTCCTTCCCTGAGTACTTGTGGAAGGTCTTGATGAGCATCTGCATGGCGCTCTCCAGGTTGGAACTGGGCTCTCTGGACATGCTGAAGTGGCACGGGATGGAAAAAAAAAACAAAAAAAGGAATGAGAGTCGGCCATGAAATGCACGCTCCGGCCCACGGCTGCATGCGCTAGCGAACACATTGCAGCTGTGGGCGAAGCACCCTGAAGACAACGTGCTAGCTGGACAGATGGATGGAGGGAAAAGAGGTCTTGGAAGGATGAAGGAGAGCTTTGGAAACACATTCCCAACGGTCTTACACACATTGTGTCCGGCATCTTGGGGCTTCTTGTGCTGGACTCGAGGAGAGACTGTACATACACACACACACACACACACACACACACAAATATGTCAATGTTAGGATATCTGGATAACAGTTCATCTTCTTTCAAGTCCAGATGTCTGTTTATTCACAATCCCCTATTCAAAAAAATGCATTTTGCAACAAAATTGTCTTGTTTCAGTTAAGATTTAGCTCGTCTGTGGTCATCGTGTGTGAATATCATGAGGAAACTTCAGTTCTGACAACAACCACCAGGCGAGACGATCCTCGGAGGCTCAGCAGCTGGCCGATGGCTCCTCGCACTCGGAAGTCGAAAAGGAGATGAACAGAGTCGCCACCCCAGTGTTACAAACCACTTCCTGCAAAGTGCTCACACATTACATTGCTCTGTGTGATGCTTACATTGCTCACATCACATAAGCTCTGTGGTGAGCAGTGTAATGTGTGAGCACTTCTCGAAAAATGAAAAGCAGTTCGCTCAAAAAAAAAAACCCCAAAAACCCACAGGAAAGTTTTCTTTTCTACCTTGATTTATCTGATTACAGCTGATTGATTATCTCTCAGCAGTTGCTAAAAAAAAAAAAACCAGAGGACGCTCCCGGTCGGTCGCCAGCTCTGCGCTCTGTTTCAGGGATCAGAGGTCAGAGGCGCAGGTATCCGTCCGAACTCACGCTTTAAAACAGAGGAGTCGACCGAAAAAGGATGCTGGTAAAGTCACGTTAGCGCGGCTTGAGCGGAGGAGAAAGTCGGTGTGGCGCCCTGCACCCACCCCCCCACCCCTCTTCCCCCCCACCCACCACCCCCCCACTGAGGGCTCGGTCTTACCTGAGTGCGGATGGAAGGCCTCCTTTTGTCTGCGAAGAAGTGCTGGTGTCCGAGCCAAGGCAGAGACGGACGGGCGAGAGCGATGCCAGCGGCTTAAATATCACCTGCCACCCCCACCCCTCCCACACACACACACACACACACACTCATCTGCTCATTTACATGATCTCCAGTTCTCCTGGCCCTGTCCTCTCTAGTTGTCTTTGCACATGCTTTCCCTTACTCTCTCTCTCTCTCACACACACACACACACACACACACACACTCACACACCTACACAGCAGGCCACAAACGCAGACATCTGTTACAGTCACAGTTTATTCGTTATTAGCGATCACACGTACAAAATGAGCAAACACACACCAGCGTTACTCGTCGAGCAGACACACTCGAGGGTAGCAGGGAGCACAATTTGGCAGGAAACAAACAGCGCACAATGATGAAGGTTTGCACAATAGCCTGGGAATGTTTGCATCAGTACAAACACTGGAGACCCGGCGTGCCGAGTGCATCCGTGCATCGAAACTCGGCATTTTTCACAGGGAGGATGTCTCCACCGCCGGGGGCCTCAGACGTTGCGAGACTTTACTGTACGCTGGCGAAAACGTGACACTCCTTCATGAAATCCCTTGTTTTGTTCCAGCATGCTTTTTTTCTTATTTTTTTTTTTTTACTTTTCTCTGTGGAGTTTAGACCGGGTGGGGTTTGAACCGCCAGTGCAGACAAGAGTTGCTCTTTTTAGGTTCTTCATTAACCAAACAGGATATAGCGTCTGTCGGACGCTAGTGTGTGTGTGTGTGTGTGTGTATCCTGCATAGAACATGGCTATTCTATGCAGGAGGTGCAAAAATATAATTCTAGTACCTTAATTAGAAAATGTTTCCTTTTAAAAATAGTCTAAATAGCCCCAAATTCTATATGTTAGTAAGAGAGCATGCAGGTAATGAAGTGCACAGAGTAGAACGAGTGGAAACGAAAGATTATTTGCAATGGGAGTGTCGCGGGAGGGGGCAGGGCGGTCACATGACTCTGTATTTGTCCTGACGGCGCGAACGGCCAGGCGCCCAAAAAAACGCCCACGCCTTTATTCAGGCGGCCCTATAACGCAGCGGGGCCTGCAACGCGAGCCGATTTTCTCAAGGCTGCATTATTGATGCTGGGACAATTTACGAATCATTAAATGGTAATTAACAAAATGGCACACCATCTGACCAGCGCGTCTCAATTCAAGCGATCTGCACCGCGGTCCAACTGAAGGGAGGGGGAAAAAAAGAATTTAACATTGGTAAAATGTTAATATCTTTGCAAAAAAAAGAAAAAAATTAAACAAAATGCGGCATTCTCTTCTTTATCTGGTTTTAAAAGGGGAAACGCACCACAGAAATGCAGAACCTTGGCTCGGTATCGTGTTGTTTTTTAATAAGCGCAGCCTCTGACAAGCATCTCCCGGACGTCCCACCTCGTCTGACGGGTGAGCACTAGAGCCTGGAATTACTTTCATGTAATTGTTTGCGTCCCGGGGTGTGTTACGCGGCCTAAAAGCCTAATCTTGTAGTTTCCCAATGCCCGGGACTTACGGATCCAGTTGCAGGTCAAACAGGGACTTTATACTATAGGAGGGAGTGACCGACAAACAAACACACACACACACAACACACAAAGCCCGGGGACGGAGGAAACCTTAATGGTTAACAAAAATATAGTTCTGTTATTGCCAGATCCAGTATAACCAGCGGAAAAAGTACCATCATTGCCAATAGATCAACAATTATCTCATTTGGACTCGAAGGTCAGAGAATGTTTGGGGAACTTGTCTTCTCCTACCAGCTGCTCGAGTCACCAGCCCACTACCGTGAGTGTCTTTCACTCTCTCCTTACCCGAGGTGTGGATTCCATTACTGAATTCTCATGAGTTCATCAAAATCCCTACCCGATCTTCCAGTTCCTAATCCATGACCGAATACAAAGACCCCAACAGAAACTGTACCTCTCCAGAAGAACGAAACAAGAGCAGACCCACGTGAAAATAGTTAAAGCAATGCAAAAGCTCCAGCAAAACAATGTGTTTATTGTCATGCCAAACCAGCTTATTATCAAAAAGGTTGATGGAGTAAAAAGGTGAACGACTGATATTATTTAGCAGTTTTTTTTTGGCTAGACTTTCATGCAACCATTATAGAAATAAGTATGAGCAAGGTATTATCTTTAATGCCAAGAGTTAAAAGAGAAAAAAAACAAGATATTGGTCAGACATATGTGCAATGAAGCCACAGCTAGTAGCAGATTAGCCTAGGCTAACATAGGTGCTGGAGAAAGATCTAGTCACTTTATAATTTTGCTTGATTCACATAAGGAAACATAGATTTGAACATGATTCAACCCCAAATGAAACATGCAAAGTAGCAGCTTGTTTCCAATACTTATGCTAACTTAGCAAACCTGGCTAGTACCTGTAGCTTCACGTGTCGTGTTTGTCAGCTAACTCACATGACATCACGCCTTCCAGTAATTTGTGTTAAACAAGATGTACGCCGCTCATATTTTACCTAAAGATCACAGTACGGCGAGCGTGAAAAATGGGCGTAGGGGGGAAAAAAAAAATAGCATGGATGGAAATAAAAATAAAAGGAAAGAATTTAAACTGTACATTATGGCTAGAGTGGTGTGTTAAGAGTAAAATAAGCTGCAGGCAAATCATATTTGGTGGTTAGGTGTTCACAGGGGTACGGCATGCATATGACAGCGTAGGACTGCATGCTATTATGGTATAGTATCATATATAGTGGAATGCACATGCTGTACATATGAACATAGTGGTAATTAAAAGTACTAAGCAACAATTCATGTACATGTACTGTTTATCATATATAAGGAAAGGTATTTCTTCAGAGCTGACTTTGTACTGTTTTCAATTATGTTGGTATATAAAAAAAGGCTATAGTGGCATGAAACTGACAGTAATGCAATTTGTGTGGTGTCGGATGTACGCGTTTGATTGTGGGGAGGTCGGGAATGAGTGGATTGTCCCCTATGAGGCCGCCTCTTCTGTCGCCTTCTCCACCTCCTTTGCGGCCGCTTCCCCTTCCTCGACGGCTTCTTCCACTTTTTCTTCTGTGGTCACCGCCTTCACCGCTTCTGTCACCACCTTCTCGGCTGTCACCTCTTCTCCTGACGCCACCACAGCCACTACCTTGCCCACTGCTACGGGCTCCGTAGCACCCTCAGCAGTGACGGCTACCTTTGGGCTGGCGTTGGCGCCTGCCTTTAAATCTACCACCGGCTCGGCTTTTGCGTCTACCTTTAATTCGACCTTTGGCCCTGCGGTGGCTTCTACCTTGGCGTCAGCAACTGCTGTCGCCTCTTCGGTGGCCTTCGCCTCCGGTTTCTCCTCTCCCTTGGCTGGGGCGCTTTGTGCCTGTGCCACTTGCTCGGACGCTGCATTGGCGGCGGGCTCTTCATTAGCTAGGTTGCGCTGTTCGCTCAGTGACACTGCCAGGTAGCCCACCAGCTTCATGTACTCCTCAAAACCAACCTTTCCGTCCTGGTTGGCGTCCAGATTCTGCCTCATTTCGTCGACAGCTTTCTTGCTGTCGGTGTCCTGGAGAGCAGACAAACCACGAACATTAGCCACACTCTCGTTGGGACACAGACTTAATAAACCTGGGAAAATATCAGCACCTATATAAAATCAAAGATCGTGTATATCAGGGGTGGGCAATTATTTAAGTTAACTAAAAATCATGTTTGATAGACTGTTGACTGAGAAAACATGGGCCGGATTCAATAGTTCATCGGGCCACGTGCGGCCCCCGGGCCTTAGTTTGCCCACCTCTGATGTATGTACGCATATATCAGACATGTGACTTTATCATTTTGGACAAAAAGCTTAGCATGGATGCTACACTGCTATGTACGTCAGTGTCATGTGGTTACATAATGAAATTAGCATCTTGAAGCCATCGGGGAGGATTTCCTAACCGAAAGGATGTTGGAGAGTTGGCTCTTGACAAGTCCCTGGAATTCTTTCTTTCCTAGACTCTCCCTTCCTTTAGACGATTTCAGGAAGACCTTCACCAGGGTCTGAATGGCAGCCTCCATGACTCCTCTGAGGAAAAGGAGAGAAGGTCAGTGGGACACAGACAGACACACAAACAGAAAGTCCTTTCAACTGCCGGGTCTAGTGATGGAGGACGTGGAGGGATGGACCATCAGAGGAGAAGCGGCGTGACAGAAAGGCGACGGACGTTCCGATCTTTGACAGGTCATCCGATCCAGTGGAGCTTCCGATGACTGCTTTTCAGATAACCGCAGGGATTACCCAGCTTCCTGTCTCCTTCTCCTCCTTTTTAAAATCGCCCTGAGGAACCTGACGAGGAAATTTCCGGGGCCAACGCCGAAAGGCCTCCCTGCGCGACCAGCTAGCGCCGCGTCGTTGGAGGGATCCGCTTCTGCGGAGATCAGATAGTCAGGAATTTACAGCCCAACTGTGAGCTCGTTTGCCCCAGGGCTGCGTAGGGGACGCGCTGAAGGTGACCATACTTGTCTGTCGGCTTCGGTATTCTAATCATGCAGAGCAAACAACAGTTTACGTTAGCGCCGACGCGTTCCTCCTCTCAGCAGGATGTGCCTCTTTTCCCGTTTCAAACGAGCATTTAAATTGTGTGTCATATGCATCGTGTGGGCAGTCTGGACGCGTGCGGGGGGGGGCTTCGCCCGAGCGGACCCAGGTTCTCTTGACCTCCTTCCTTCTGGCTGACCTACTGATCTCTAACTGTCACTTGGCTTTAATCCACTCGCAACCAGCCAGGCAACAGGTTTGCACGCAGCTGTGGCGTATCGCATATCTCCCCCAGCGCCAGCAGCATCTCAGAAAAACAGATTTAAAAAAGAAGTATGTTTTATTTCACCTCACGGTGCATCCCCCGACTCCCACCCAACCCTTATTTTCATCTCCAAATCAGGAATTTAGAGGATTTTCGTGCGTAAAAGACACAAGCAGGAACTTTGTAGGAACTTCAGAGCACTTCTTCCAACAAGGTGACACACCCTCTGCAGCACACAATGGCCTCGACAGAGCTGTCTGCCTCCGAGCCAAAACACCCAACAGATGCTTGTGCGCTTCGAGTCGACGTCTCTGCACACTTCGACAGGCGTCGTTTACGCGCAAACTGGTGTCTTCCAATCTGCTCGGTCGGAATCTCATCCTGTATCCTCATTTCAGCAAATAAACCGAGCCCTTGCATCATCCTCCCCGCGTCACAGTCACACCTCGTCCCGCTGTGGAGGCGCACTCATCTGCCCTATTTGACTGAAAGGGACCCAAAATGGCCCGCGCAAAGAATTAAATATGCAAGGCTATAACCAGAGGTTTCCCATTTCCCTCAGGAGCCCCAAGAAGATGGAGTGTTGCGTTTCCAAATGGGCGAACGTGATACGGTATGTGCGCAAAGCCCTGACAATACTACCGGTCGTGCGTCATAAAATATTAAGAGAGGAACAAGTTAGGCTGTGGCACTAAACTGTGGAGCATACGCCCGGTGGCTGTCTTTTTTAATCCACTTCCTCAATTAAAAGTTGAAAATGCAGGTATTTTATAGAGACGCGCTCGACTGGACTTCAGCACCAACTATGTCATCGACTTTATATAGAAATCGAAGTGGTGTGGACAAGTGGTGCGCTAGAATTCCCTGGTGGGCCTTTATTCATCCATCGTGCGCGCAAAGAGCAAAAAAAGAGCAGCCAAATTTACGCAAAAGGCTGCGCTTTACGCACAATCCCAAAGTCCGGCAGAAAGAACACGTCCCAGCCTCCATCTATAAATTGTCATCTGGGGGGGGAAGAAGTTATGTATCAACTCTATTTCCCAAGGAGAGACGAGGGGAAACGCAGAGGGAGACACACCAGCAAAGAAAAGCGCAAACCAACGATCAGTATGCAAATATAGGTTAACCACCAACAACGGGTATTTAGCCTTTGTAAAATGCAACATGAGCACGAAAACCTCTGCAGACCCGAGTCCCTGAACCCGTGGTCCCGTCAGACCACGGAAAAGTTTGCTGGGACGCGGCTCCTGCAGGAGTCTACCGAAACGTGGCACAAACAGTGAACAAACTCTAAGCTTTTTTTCCCCCCACTTTCTCTCTCTCTCGCACACACACACACACTCTCCCCAGCAAGAGAAACGTCAAAAGAGAGGAGAAGAGTCGCATTTAACTCACCGTACGCGTCTGAGGGAGAAGAGAAGTGTAGAAATGTGCGCAAAACTGAGTTTCTGCCCTCTTCTCCGCCTTTCTGCGCGGCTTTGAGTCCAGAGAACTCGCCAAACTAGTAAGACAGCAAAATCTCTTCCGTGATTTGGGCTTTTTTTTTTTTTCCCTTAAAACTTTTTCTCCCTGACAAGTCAAAGGGCGTGTACCTGGGAGAGAGAGAGAGACAGAGGGAGAACAGGGAATGTGGAATAGCGCGCAGCGCGAAATCCCAGGAAGAAGGGGCGGAAAAACGCAGCCAAACAGCCAAATGTTAGTTTTTATTAAAATGATCTGCGGCTGATGGGCCAGCTGTTTCTTGTCACAGCTGATCAGCACAGTTTTTTTTTTGCTTTTTCTGCGCCAGCCGGTGCGGATTGTGTCCCAATCCGCCTCATGTGCGCGCACAGGACAGCGTTTCTGCGCACCATCTTTATTAACTTCCTTATAATCTACCTTGTTGAATATACTGCAAATGCTGTCAAAAGAAGAAAAAAAAAAGGAAATATGTTCTTCTTCTTTGACACGATGCGTGATTTGTGGGACAACACGCACGTTTGACTGACGTGGTTAGAAAAAAGGCGTCCTTTAAAAATCAAAACTCCACCTAAAAACTTTCGTTTTTTGAACTGGGGTGGGTGGGGGCTGCGTGTGGGGCCAGAGGTCAGGAGGCCTGGCTTTGGAAAGTCTTTTTGGACCCCCTCACTGGTGCTCCTGGATGCCAGAGCTCCACCTCTGGACTTATCTCCAGAAGCTCCTGACTAGCCAGAGTCGTTATCCGCGGATCTGCGACCTACTCTTTGCCCTCCTTCTGCTGACTCATGTTCCCGCCACTCCTCCTCCTACGCTGGCACTCGATCCGTGTGTGATCTGGCTACAGTTTAACATGTCATATCTGCTGGAAGATCCACGGACTCATCGGTTTGCGTCACCTTTTCCCTCCCTCCTGGGAAACGGATCCGGACCAGCCTGCATAGCTCTGTCTAGACGCTGGGATTAAAACAGAAGTGACCGTTATGGAGTTTTACAGGCTAAACAAGCGCAATGGGATTAAAAATACTCAACCTAAATGTCAGAAAGACAATAGGTCCTCCTACGAGGAGCCCCGGTGCGGCCTTCGGGGGCCTCGCCGACAGACAGCGAGGCCTCGCGCATCAATTGATGGTGAACGCTTGAACAAGAAGCTTTGTGCAGGTTTTATGAGGCTCTATGGAACACGATACGGTCCGAGCGCTGCGCTAGCGCTAACATATAACGTTACCCGGTCCTAAATCAGACCTGTAACACCCAAGAATGGATGACAGGCCATCATATAATGCAGTGAATGACTGACAGGAGGCATTTGATGGATGGTGACTGAGTATTTCCAGACAATGGAGCCTTTAATTCAAAGTTTTCCATGCAGTGATGAATGGTTAACTACAAAGAAACAATGGCAGAGCAATAAAGGCCATAAAAGAGTTTGACTTTTACCAGTGCACTGAATAAATGATGTGGAGAGCTCAACAACCTCGCTGAGCTTCACAAACTGAAGCCTCCCTGTTTACTCGCCAGGTTCCCAATCAGCTGCCAGAACTCGGCGAACGTCAGCTCCCCGTCGTTGTTCTTGTCCAGCGAGCCCATCAGCTCCTCCATGGCCCTGGGGTCGCCGGTGTCCTGCGGGCGACGGCACACCCGGTTTAATACGCCTTTTTCAGCCTCTCGGAAAGGCTGCTCTGCCACCTAATGGCTCAGCCCAGTAGTGAGCACGCAATAACATCCCAAAAAATAAGAAAGAAAGAAAGAAAGAAAGAAAACCGGCCTCCAGGAGCAAAAGAAACATTTCCTCACACAATTTTACGAGAAATCTGTCAATAGTGTCAGTAAAAGTCATCAAGTATGGACTGAACAGGTAAATGTGGCGCTAACCGAGAGTTTAAAGCTTTTAATTACAATCATCTCCAAAGGAGAGAAAGTGAAGACTTTAATGTAGTTATAGTTAAAAAAAGAGTCAATAATACTAAAACGTTTGCTTCATTGGCGGTTACGCTTGCCGAGACGCACCATGAAAAATCTGCAAGATAAACTTGAGATAAACCGGTTTCTCACTAATGGAGCACCTTCAGACGGCGGTTTTACATGAAAGCGCGGTTGATGGCTGAATTCGGCCGTGATTGATCTTTGAAGTCTACCTTGACTAAGTTGGGCAGCTGAGAGGTCACCAGGTGGTGGAACTCCTCCTTGCTCAGGGTGCTGGAGGATCCGTCCTTCCCGGCGAAGATCTTGAACTGGGAAACCAGGGTGCAGATGGCGGCTTCCATGATGACGCCTTAAAGAAGAAAGGAGGAAAAATGTCAGTCAACCGGGAGACGAGTCGCGCTGGGAAACACGCGCCGGCCTCACCTGTTGCGCTGAGCAGGTGCCGAGAAGGTCCTGACGCTGTGAGCGCCGCATCTTCACACACGCATATATATACGCTTCACCTCCGCTCCCTGATGCACGGATCAGCGGAAAACAGAAAAGCTGCCCTCTTGTCCCTCATCCAGCTGTGTGACGCTGAATACACACACACACACACACACACGCACACACCGGTTCAAAACCGAGCCCGTCTGTCCTCTGAAGGACAAGATTGTCCTGATGGCAGCACAATCGGGCCGCGGGACGTCTGCCGAGCAAGGCTTTTGGCGACCGCCGCTGTCAGCTCGCTTTAATCCAGAATCCTGCCCAGTCAGCAGAAGCAGGTTTATGAAAAACCCCGCTCAGAAGGAAGAAAAAAGAGAAAAAACAGATTTATGACATTCGTTTTCACTCCCCTCCTTTATTTTGGATACGGCGTTTCCTGTTTGTAGAACAGGAGGCGCGATAAGCTCGGCGAGGCCTCGGTTCCCCGTGCCGACGGACGCAGGCCCGACGGACGCGTCGGCGCCCGTTCACGCGTCGGCCGCTGCTCCGACTGTTTTATCTGGATGCCAGTGTTTGGGCTCGGGCCTCAGAAATGCGATAACGGATGCCTGTCGTGCCTGCAATTCCGTTTCTCCCGAGTGAGTCACAGGCGGTGTCGCTGCACCCGCGGCGATCCTCCCCCACCTAGCAAACATTTCGCTGCGGTGGGAAATGACGTGAAGCTTGAAAGAGGACAAACACGACATGTGGTGCAAACTTTATTGACTCCAACACTGCGTTCCTAAAAGAGGACAAAACCCTTGATGGAAATGCTCCAAGACCACATCAACATTATTCCAAAGGGGGGATTTACTCCACAGCTACTTCCCGTATCCACGAAAAGCCCTACTTTCACGGATCTGCTTTCTGTCCATCCCTTTGGTCGAACGGGAAACGTACACGAGACGCGTCGCTTCGTCGCCCCCTCCCCCCCCCCCGTGACCTTCACCCTCTTCGGCTCCGTTTCAGGAGCCGGAAAGATGCGAGGTGTGTAAACGTCATCTTCGCTTCACGGCATGAACATGGAGACCGCGATAAGAATAACAGTAATAAAGGCACGTAAGCAGCTGGCAAACTAAATTTCGGAAACCCACAAAGAAATTTTGACACATTCAACGTCTACAGCAGGTGGTTCTTGGAAAAACGAGTGCAGGAAACTGGCAAAATAAATAATCATCACCTAACAGGTCAAAGCTTCTTTCACCGAATCACCAGAACCCCACGACCGCCTTCTGTTGACCTTTGAACTCACCCCCGCCTGGAGGGGGGGGAAACGTTGGTATCAAATTGGATTACAGTCAAACAGCCGGAAAAAGAAAAGAAAACAAAACCAGGCGGCCGAAGGCAAAGAAAAAGAGAGAAAAAAAGACTTCCTGGTTTCAAATCTCTTTCAAAGCTCGCGGAACGCCGAACTTCCCGGCTCAGAAACGGCCCGTGGCCACGTTAAAAGGTGGTCAAATTCACGCCAAATAAAAGCGGAAGCCAACGGGACCGTTTCGGGAAAGTGCTGAAGTGGCCGAGCGGTCGTGGTCGTAGCTACGGCTAGCGCTGCTCCTCCGACCCAAACCCGTCATTACCTTCAAAGAGCAGCTACGAGTGGTAGCTTGCAAAAAACACTATGATCTATATTAAAAAAAAAAAAAAAAAGGAAAAAAAATGCTTCGGGCTCTCAAATAGCGCTGTGTTTGTGCTGACACCAAACCGGTCCGACCGGATCCGATTCCCTCCACGGCGACGCACGACTGGAGGGGAAAAACAAACCAGTATCCGCGAATGATCGGCCTGTTCTGAGCTGCTCGGAGCGGTAGCGTGGGGCTTTGGCGCTGGGTCCGCAATGTCAATTTATCCCATCTGGGGAAAAAAAAAAAAATAAATACAACCCTCTAAGATGACATTTGACCTTTGAAACGGGACTTAAAGAGAGAAAAAAACCCCATTTGCGTTACAATCTTCATTTAGCGTGTGCGGGATGTGAACGTCTGGATCAACGGCGACATGCACGGCATTCTGGGAAAACACTGGACAGCAACACCCACACGGCACACCACCGAAGGATTTTTTTGTGGTTTTTTTGCCCCATTAGGAGTGACTGGACAGAGGTAGGTAAGGAAAACTAAAGTCCAAAATGACAAGTACAAGTCTAGCTTATATAATGAAAGACTCTGGGACGCGTTGATGAGAGGCACCGGCACTCTGCGCCAGAAGCTACTACAATTACAGCTCTGTGGGGGAAACCGGCGGCAGGAAATGCGGATTTCATCATGGCTTGTGCTGCATTGTTGTTGCCGAACGCCGCTCGTTTCCCTCCTGCTCGTCTGTTTAAGGTGTAGCAGCGAACTTCCACAGGGCTTCTCTCTCAAACTCCTCCATCTCCTCCTCCAGGGAGTGGTCCTTCTTCTTCCCCCCGTCCTCTGAAACGTCTACCATGTCCTCCAGGACGTCGGCCACGTCCTCGGCGAAGTCACTGAACAGCAGCCTGTGGTGGACGAACACGCCGTCCTGGAAGAACTCGGCCGTCAGCTTGCGGATCCTGTCTTTGCTCTGGGGGGAGGAGCCCTCCAGCTTGCTCAGGTAGCCCTCCAGCAGCTCCTCGAACTCCTGCAGCTCCACCGGGTAGAGGCCCTCCCTGGCCGCGCAGTCCTCCGCCGAGCTGCAGCCCAGCGGGCGCAGGTTGCGCCGCAGCTTCTGCTCCTGGTCGCTCCAGAAGGCGCTCTGGTCGGGCTGCGCCTGTCGTTTGCGGTGGGGCTGCTCCTGATGGGGGTTCTTCCCGGACCGGCTGTGCCAGGGCTTCTCCTTCCTCCTCTCCTCCCTGTCTTTCCTCCGCTCCCCCTTCTTCCTCTCCCACTCGTCCTGGTGCTTCCTCCAGGCCTCTTTGTGGGAGTTCTCCTTCGGAGGCTTGGGCTCCTTCTTCTTGTCCTCTTTTCCCTTCCACTCTTCTCCGTCCTTGCTGCGCCTCTTGTCCTGCTCTCCCTTCCACTTCTTCTTTTCGTCTTTCTTCCACTTGTCCTGCTCGTGGCTCTTGCCCTTGCAGCCTTTCCCTTTGGGCTCCCGCTGCTTCTTGGCGGACCACTTCTCCACTTTCTTGGAAAGCTCTTTCTGGATTTCCTCCAGATGATCCCTCACCCGTTTCTGGTCGCTGCTGTCTTTGATCATGCCTTCCAGCCTCTTCCTGCTCTCCTCCAGCAGCACCTTCTGCCTCTTCAGCTCCTCCTTAAGCCTTCCTTCGCTACTTCTCTCCTTCTCTTCGGCCTCAGGTCCAGCTCCCTCCTTCTCCTCGGGGAGCGGAGCGGGGCTGGGGGCAGCCTGGGGCGTCTGCTGGTCGTCTGTTAAGAAACCACGAGAAATGTGGTTCACAGCTGACCGAAAAGAAGAGGAGCGGCCGAAGGATTGGCGCGTTTTACCGATGAGCTGGCTGAGTTCGGTCACTCTGGCTCTCAGACTCTCCACCTCCGTCTTCAGCTCGGGCAGGAAGGAGAGCTCCCTCCTCAGGTTGGCGTTCTCCTTTTCCAGATCCGCTCTGCCCTTCTCGTCACCGCTCACGGCCACCGCCTTCAGAGCCAAGTCCAGTTGCTCTTTCTGGGACTAGGACGCAGAAAGGAAAAGAAACAGCGACGTCAAAGCGTTTGAAAAAGTGGAAAAAAAAAAAATGGAAGGGAAGCGTTTTCCTGACCTGGAGTTGAAGCTCTAGCTGAGCGATTTGTTGGTTTTCCCGTGCCAGTTTATCCAGTAGCATCTTCATCTCCTGTGGATCGCTGCCGAGCCAGTCCTGGATGGGACGGATTTGACAATGAGCGTTAAAAAAAAAGAAAGAAAAACCCATCTCTAGGTGCGGGTTTGGATGTTGGCTTAACGCAGGCGTTGAAGTGACGCCGGGAAACGGCGGGAACAGACCTCCCTTTGTTCTCCCTCGCTCAGTTCAGAGTCGTCCAAATCACCTGTCGGAGAAGAAACAACACGTCGTTCACGCCGTTTATCGACACGCCGGCTGCCAGCTTGTCTTAGGCCGCCGTGGCGCATTCCCACAGTTCATGCGCGAGCCCGAACGCACCTGTGTTTAGCAGGCATTTGTTCAAGAAAAGAAATTCCAAACAGCCCAAACTGCTGTGTTATGGGTTAGTTTTTTTTTCCCAGCACAACATTCTGTTTGGAAGAGCGACCGAACAAATGGGTGCGTGTTATTTTTTCCCCGTTTGCTGCCGTCGCTGCCAGTATCGGTGTTAAACGACTGAGCCAGCAAGCGCAGAAGCGTCGACCGCGCGCTAGTCTTTAGCATCGGACCTACCGGTATCCAGGTCAGAGAGGAAACCTGTTGACAAAGTACAAACTCAGTCAACAAGAACCAGAAGCAGACATCTGGCTACAGCTGACGACCGCCCGGAGGCTTGCTTTCGGAATTCGTAAATACAGAAAACGTGGACTTTCAACGCGTGACCTGCTAATTAAATATGCAACAAACACTGCGTGGTTTTGTTTTTTTTTGTTTTGTCGGACGCAATAAAGTTAAAAAGCAAAGGCAAGCTGGCAGGCTGACATATGAGGTGGGGGGGGGGCGGGAATCATACCGGAGAGGAAGAGGGAGCCCAGGAAGAGCAGGACCAGAGCTCCCACGATGCATTTGTTCAAGGAGAACCATGACTTCTCCTCTTTCTTCGTCTCAGCCAGTTTGAACTCCACTTCCTCTTCCTCCCCCTCCTCCGCCTCGTCCTCCTCCTCCTCCTCCTCCTCGTCCTCGTCTTCCTCCTCCTCGTCTGATCTTCGTAGCTTTGCTTCAAAGGTCTGGATATTCCTTCTTCTCAGTCCGTCGTCAAACCCACCGGCTGGCTCTGAGGAGGGAGGAGGAAGGAAGAGTCCTAACAAAACATCCAAAGTGTCGCACGAACAAAGCCTTTGACCCCTTTTTACAGTAAACTGCGATATTTCATTTTCTGGTTGCTCGCAAAAAAATACTTAAATTTAAGTGGGAACATTAATCTTAATTTTTTGGCCTTTTTCTAACACCGATAAATCACTTGTAGAAGAGAAGAAGTTCAAATCTGCATGAAAGCCAACAACGATTACCTATAAACCGCCTATTTGTTTAAGCCCGAGTTCAGGCCCGTTTGTGTGCACACAATACAGCGAAATGGAGAGGAGACATTTCTCTGTTTCCGAAGGCCAAACAGGTTTTTCTGGACTCGGCGTTAGTGTAGATCGTGATGCAACGTGCTCCACTTCAGGAACGTCTTGGTGACTCCTTCTCATCTTACAGATATCTGCGAGGCATATTTGCCTTTTTTTAAAACGAGACAATTGCAGCTTGTTCTGGCTTCTGTTCAAGCTGCGGCAGAGCGTAAGGACGAGCTCCTGTCGGAATCCTCCGCAGCGGAACTGGAGATGAAGGAGTCATTTCTCTGCGCCAATTACGAAGACCTAAAAAACACCTATTTGTTTAAGCCTGTTCCAAATTTAGCTCTAACCTCAAACCTTCTCTGTGTCCTACACTCATTTCAATCTGAAGAAAGCCTGCAGAGTCGTCCCCTACCTCCTTCGTCTCCCTCCTCCTCTTCATCCACCTCCTCCTGAATCTCGGCCTGCTCCGTGTCGTCCTTCCCGCCGGTCGTTTCCTCCTCCGTCTCCTCTGAACCCAGAGTCTCTGTTGCAGGACGGTCGTCTGCGAGGAGCGCCGCTTCTGCTCTCTCTGGAGCAACCGCGACATCAGCTTGGCCGCGTGCACGTGCTAGAGAGCTGGCTGCAGGCGCCTCGGCGGCCGTGCCGGCCTGACACTCGGCCGTCTCGACGGGAACGTCCTCCCCGGCTGTAGCGGGACTTGCGGGAATATCGCTCGGTTGCTCGGGATCTTCGAAAAGGACAGGAGAGACGCTGGGCTCCTCGGCTTCGGCCGGGGGCAGGACTGATGTCGCAATATCGAGCGGGACCGCCAAACTGTCGGTCACAAAGGCCGCAGCTTCCAATTGCTCGCCGTCGCTCGGGGAAGTCGTTACAATGTCATGGATCACCGGAGGCTGGCTCTCCACGTTGAGGTCTATATTTGAGGGAATGGGACCCTCACTAGACTCCGGGCAGGTCTCTTGACACACCTAGAAATCAGGCAGGACGGAGAAAAAAACCTGCTGTCAAAGGTTTGGAGTGTGTGTTACAAATAATATATCAAGTTTATAATGCGAGCATCAATACTTTGTCTCATGGGGGAATTGTGGAACTTATTTCATCCATTTCCACACTATTTGCATGCTTTTTCATGTACCAACCTGGTGGCCCTCCTCAGATAAAACTGTTTCTACTGAAATGTCACTCAATTTAAACTCCGCAGCCGCCCCTGAAATGACAATAAAGTAAACAAAACATAGCAAATGTGAAAAAAACGACGCATTTGAGCCATCAACGCGTATCAGGGTCACCAACAGCCGCAGGTTCATCAGTACCTGTCGCCTCCTCAGAGAGACTAGGCACGTCGCCCAGGCTCTCGGTGCCGTCGTCCACTGGCCCCACATTCTCAACAGCAACCTCCTGTGGAGTGGCAACAAATTGACTTTAACATCAGTTTTATTAAAGGCCAAAAACCCCTTATGATGAATAAAAACGATGGTCACAAGTTTCCCTCGCCCGGACGCGGGTCACCGGGGCCCCCTCCTGGAGCCAGGTCTGGGGGCGGGGCACGACAGCGAGCGCCTGGTGGCCGGGCTTTCGCCCATGGGGTCCGGTCGGGCCCAGCCTGAAGAGGCTACATGTGGCCCTCCTCCAGTGGGTTCACCACCTGCAGGAGGAGCCAAAGGGGTCGGGTGCAAAATGAGTTGGGTGGCGGCCGAAGGGGGGGGCCTTGGTGGTCCGATCCCCGGCTGCACAAGCTAGCTCTAGGGACGTGGAATGTCACCTCTCTGGTGGGGAAGGAGCCTGAGCTGGTGAGCGAGGTTGAGAAGTTCCGACTAGATATAGTCAGCCTCACCTCAACGCACAGCAAGGGTTCTGGAACCAGCCTCCTTGAGAGGGGTCGGACTCTCTTCTACTCTGGAGTTGCCGATGGTGAGAGGCGACGGGCAGGGGTGGCAATTCTTGTTGCTCCTCAGCTCAGTGCCTGTACATTGGAGTTCACCCCGGTGGCCCAAACAGCAGCTCAGTGTATCCAGTCTTTTTGGAGTCCTTAGAGGGGGTGCTGGAAAGTGCCCCTTCTGGGGGTTCCCTTGTTCTCCTGGGTGACTTCAATGCTCACGTTGGCAACAACAGTGAGACCTGGAGAGGCGTGATCGGGAAGAATGGCCCCCCTGATCTGAACCCGAGCGGTGTTTCGTTGTTGGACTTCTGTGCTCGTCACGGGATGTCCATAACAAACACCATGTTCAGGCATAAAGGTGTCCACATGTGCACATGGCACCAGGACACCTTAGGCCGCAGTTCAATGATCGACTTTGTAGTCGTGTCATCGGATCTGCGGCCGCATGTCCTGGACACTCGGGTGAAGAGAGGGGCGGAGCTGTCAACTGATCACCACCTGGTGGTGAGTTGGCTCCAATGGTAGGCCCAAACGTATTGTGAGGGTCAGCTGGGAGCGCCTGGCAGAGTCTCCCGTCAGAAGGAGCTTCAACTCCCACCTCCGGGAGAACTTTGACCATGTCCGGGAAGAGGTGGGGGGCATTGAGTCCGAATGGACCATGTTCCGGGCCTCTATTGTGGAGGCGGCCGACCGATGCTGCGGCCGCAAGGTAGTCGGTGCCTGTCGTGGCGGCAACACCCGAACCCACTGTTGGACACCGGCGGTAAGGGATGCCATCAAGCTGAAGAAGGAGTCATACAGAGCCTTTTTGGCCTGGGGGTTAGGGTTAGGGTTAGGGTTAGGGTTAGACAGAATTTCCAGGCGCAGCCATGGTGTTGAGGGGGTCCGGTTTGGTGACTCCAGGATCGGGTCTCTGCTTTTTGCAGATGACGTGGTCCTGTTGGCGTCATCAACCCGTGACCTCCAGCTCTCGCTGGACCGGTTTGCAGCCGAATGTGAAGCGTCCGGGATGAGAATCAGCACCTCCAAATCTGAGGCCATGGTTCTCACCCGGAAAAAGGTGGAGTGCCTCCTCCGGGTCGGGGAGGAGACCCTGCCCCAAGTGGAGGAGTTCAAGTACCTTGGGGTCTTGTTCACGAGTGAGGGAAAAATGGAGCGGCAGATCGACAGGCGGATCGGTGCGGCATCTGCAGTAATGTGGACTCTGCACCGATCCGTCATGGTGAAGAGAGAGCTGAGCCGAAAGGCGAAGCTCTCGATTTACCGGTCGATCTTTGTTCCTACTCTCACCTATGGTCACGAGCTTTGGGTAGTGACCGAAAGAACAAGATCGCGGGTTCAAGCGGCAGAAATGAGTTTCCTCCGTAGGGTGGCTGGACTCTCCCTTAGGGATAGGGAGAGAAGTTCAGTCATCTGGGAGGGGCTCAGAGTAGAGCCGCTGCTCCTCCACATCGAGAGGAGTCAGATGAGGTCGCACAGGCACCTACTAAGGATGCCCCCTGGACGCCTGCCTGGCGTTCCTCCGGGAGGAGACCCCCGGGAAGACCCAGAACACGCTGGAGAGACTATGTCTCTCAGCTGGCCTGGGAACACCTGGGGATCCCCCCGGAAGAGCTGGAAGAAGTAGCTGGGGAGATGGATGTCTGAGGCCTCCTTGCTTAGACTGCTGCCCCCGCGACCCGATCCCGGATAAGTGGAAGAAGATGGATGAATGGATCAGTTTTATTAACGTTACAGGAGCAGAAGTACTTTGATATTTACTCAGTGTTTGGTATTTACACTAGTACACTGACATGTAAATATTGAATTTAAAAGTACTTGATCAAATGTTGAATGTCTGTGCTTTACATAATATTATTTTACATCATTTTTAAGTGATGTTATTACTGGTATATGCATTTTATTTCACAGAAAAAAGAGTAGAGCAAAGAGTAGACCATACTTTAAACGACACAAATTTCCCTTGATTTTGTAATAGGTGTACAAAAAACCACAATGTTGATTTACAGATCATGGGAGTTACTTTAAATGTTTAGGTATAGAAAATACAATGTGAAAATATTTGCACAGTGCAAAGTCCACAAAACACATAGTGGATCACAAAAAAATAGACCGGAAAAGTGCCTCCAGCTCTGGCTAAATACACAACTGACGCATAGAAACTGCAGCTGAATGATGCATTATTTGGTTTGTTTTGAACCATAGCGTCTTTGTGAGAAACCTTGAGCTGCAAGCAGAGACACGCATTTACATCTTGACACTGGAAAGGGGCTTGCAGCCCAGTTGTGAGCCCGGTTGTGTGTCTGACCTCTGGGGAAAGGAGGGTCCAGCTGTTGGTGGAGGAGCCGCTGCTGCCTGTGCTGTTGCTGTGGTCCGACATCGCCCCCTGCTGGCTGAACGTGGCGCAGCACCGTGCACACTCAGCTATTCGATTCTGCAGACGACCACAGAAATAACCTGGCACCATTGATCAAAACAGGCCAGAATTTGCCAGAAATGACAAGTCTGAATCTATGCCAATATTATACATGTACCTCGGCAGAAGTACGTCAGCGAAAATCACCAATACGCGCACGGTTTTGAACAGACGATCACAAGCGAATGATCGACTATGTCTGTTTTTTCGCGACTGTCTTGTTACTGTATTCTAAGATAACACAATTATGCAGCAACGTCCCAGTTTGGGATCTAATTGATTGCACACATGGGATAAAGAGCGGATTGTCGCTGATACAAGTTATGTAACGGTACAATGGCATCCATAACACAATGCTGCGCAATTAAGAAGAAACCGTAGCAGTTACAAAACCGGAAGGATTTTCATCAATTTAATTGGATTACAGCCCCACACTCATTCAGACCATTACGTAAAATCAAGATAAATCACCAAAAAAGGCCAAAATCCTGACACGACCAAACCAGAATTTCAGAAACATCAGGATACTCACTTGTCGACAATATCGTGTTCGTTAAGCTTCTTTTAGGCTTCGTGTTAGAGACAAAATAAGGTAGTATGCTTGTTGTAAAGCTTACATTAAAGCTTCATTCACGATGGTAAACAAAGGAAGGTAGGCTGGATATTCCCAAATGCTACTCTTCCGCGTTCTTCCTCAGGCCCCGCAGTTAGCCAGCGCTAAAAACACACGCAGCAATCTATCCTTGTAAACAAAAAGAATACGACTTATTTACCTTTGTCGCTCACACCACAGACACTTGTCTTTTTCCACTCCAACGCGTTTTCCTTATAAGCAACGCTCCTCTTGTTCGCATGAACTTGGGAACTTTGGGAATTCCAAGCTGCGTCACCTCAACCAAGGCTCCTATTGTCCAATGGGATTTTGGTATTTGCAACAAAGGTCCCGCCTCTTAACTGAGCTGGACCAATCAGACAGAAGTGTCGTGTCGGAGACGCGAAGCACATCCGAACTTGATTGACGCTCGCAAGTGGCAAGCGGTTGATCTTCTTTTGGTTTTTAATAATACGACTTCATACGTGGACCTAACATTCAAGACGGACGCTTGCACACACACACACACACACACACACATACACACACACACTCACACACGCAGAAGGCAAAGGCTCGCAGGACCAGCCACACTCTGACACGTCTCCACAACTATATTTAAACTGCGGGACTTACCAGGACGGACTGCCCCTTGTCTCCAGTTACTCCAAAGTGGACCAAAGTTTCATCATCTAGCAGTTTTTTTGTCTTTTAATAAAATTGGATCAGGGTAATTTCGATCTGTGCTTGATATTTTAGAATTGTATTTATTTTCTCGTGCTCATATTTTCTGAACAGTCCAGTCAAACATGGCATTATGCTTTTTACTAGACGTCAAAAATAACTTATTGCTTTTGAATTTCAAATGCAACTTGTCATAGCACGAATATTTCGTGAAAAATTAATTATTTAGCTTTTTGGAATCTGTCATTGTCATATCAATCCCACTTACCGGCTAAAATCAAAATCAAATATATTGCATTATTACCTTGATTACAATTTATTACCGTAAATACTAATTGTTCTTTGTCAGTCTAAACCTGAAATAACGACTGCTTTACTTGTGCGTAAATAACACACCGATTTTTGTGTGTTGTTTTTTTACAATATCTATCTATCTATCTTGCATTGCATTTTTAAATGATAGTTTATACATTTTTACATTATTACGTTACATATTTTATTACAGCAATTTGTTGCATTGGTGAAATATTGTAGGGTTTAAATGACCCTAAAACCTTGACCGCATTATTACGGTAAAACTCGGCCACTGATTATATTGTCAAAAAACAACCTTAGACTTCCTGGAAGCTGTGCGCATGTCTGTTATTCAGCCAATCAGAAGAGTCCTCAAGCTCTGTCGTCATTTCCTGTGCCAGACGGAATTAACCAATAGGAGCGGAGATCGTAGCTGGATTGGCCAAAGGCACTAGGATGAGAGGAGGTCTATTTGAACGATGAAAAGCGGGCTTGTGGCTATTCGAGAGGGAAACAAAGGAGCTGGTAAAGACGTGCTACCTATTTGATACAGACACGTCTGATTTATCTAGTTTGTCATCGGCGTATTTCGTCAGCAATAAAAGGTAACATTTATTATGAGTGTATGGCGTCATAATGCGTCAAATGTAGAAGTGTTAGTTTACTTAAATTGCCAAATGTAACGAACAGCCCTCGGTGATATTTAGTACCGGTAGCAAAGCTAGTAGCCATCGATGCTAAGCAATAACACGTAGCAGTTTTGCGTTTATGTCATTATTCGTTCTTTTTTTTTATTTGTTGTTGACGTTGTTCTCGTTATATTTAAAGCCTCTAAATCTAACTATACTCCTGCAGGTTTATAACCATGGCTCACAAACAGATTTACTACTCTGATAAATACGACGACGACAAGTATGAATACAGGTGAGTAAAGTCACTTGAGAATGACGAATGGAGAATTTGCCATAGTGTCATTGCCTGAATATTTCCCCAATCATTCTTGTGATTAACAGGCACGTAATGCTACCAAAAGAAATTGCTAAGCGAGTACCTAAAACCCATTTGATGTCGGAAACGGAGTGGCGGAACCTCGGGGTCCAGCAGAGCCAGGGATGGGTGCACTATATGATCCATCAACCAGGTACGTTCTGGAGAACATGGACAGTTCTCAAAGGTTTTCTTTGACCTTTTTACCTTGTTGCATTCATGGCTCTGGAATATAGTAGTAATAATGTCATTATCTTTGTGTAACTTACTGTGATCCCTCTTTCGCTTTTCCAGAGCCGCACATTTTGTCTTTTCCGGCGTCCTCTGACCACCCAAAAATGATTTGGCCAAGGATTCATTTGTCCATCACAGATCAGTTCTACGCGACTATTGGAACTGCCAAACGTCCGCGCTCATTTATTTTGGACTGATCACGTTGGACCATGACAAAGACTGTTGTGTGTATGAAGAATGGGTGTTGAGCAAAGGAACACTGGACAAAATATGAATCTGATTTTTGGGGCATAGACGTAACGTGTTTAACAGGTGCGGTTTAACTCTAAATCCACTGTCTTCGTGACTCGATGTGTCTGTCCAACTTCCTGAATCTCTTTCGACCCTCCTGCTACAACCTGAGGTTTTCATTACTTCAGCTGTCGGCAGGAGTCGTTTTTGATCTGAACGTGGGCCGGGCCGAATGGCTGTATCCTAAATTGTCTGTGAAGATCACCTGCTGCTGCTTGCTTCAATAACACTCATTTTGCATGTAACCGCTTCATCATGTGCCTGGAAAGTTGCATCCATAGAAGTCGCCTAGAAGTAGTTTCAACCTCTGTCCCCCTGCCGGTCTCTTAGCTTTGGCTTTTTAAAACTAATCTTTACTCTGAGTGAGGTGCACAGTATTTATGAATGTGTGACCCTTTCTGAAAATAAATAAACCTTTATACCTTTTATTAATTGCTGGACCTGTGTCTTGGCAGTAGTTGGGGTTGCCGTACTGTAATTCAGAGTTTGCAGGCAAAATAGAGCCAAAGCTGGGAATTTGAAGGGAATTGGTATGGATGCACTTCATGGTCACAGTCCTGCTCTGACTGCTTGCTGGCTGTTTCCCTCGGCTGCTCTGCACTCGTCTGCGGTGACTTATAAAACGATTTTCCGTGTAGCCGATTGAACCGTTCGGATTTATTCTCCAGATATTGTACTGAACTTAGAGGCGGGGGGGAAGAAGGAAATATAAAATCATCACAAAGGAAGAATGACTTTTATACTTCTGACAGTTGTATAATAAAAGGAAAAATAATTAGGCATATGCTTGATTTATTGGGCTGGTGTGGCTGTAGGAAACGACGCACCCGGAAAACAAATGGCTTTTATTGCCACACACCCTGCAAAGCTGCGCAGTTTCAAATCCCAGCAATGCCTTTTCTACTCGTAGGTACCTTAATACTTTAAAGTATTGCCCTGGAAACAGGCTCCACTTTTTTTCCCCCTTTCTGTTTATTGCAGCCTGACTTATTACTAGAATAATGGCTCAAAGCTGAGCTGGGTAATTAGCGCGCTTGTGATAATCAGACGTCGGTGCACATCGACTCGTCAGTCATGTGACGAGTCCTGCTGGGATCAAGCTGCGATCCAGCCACGATAAAAAGGCAGACATGAATCCGAGCCAGGCCCATGTGTTCTGTGAATGTGACGATCTGGTGTTCTTCCAGGGGCCCAATCAGGCAGCATCTGCTCTCTGGCTCTGAGCGCATTCACGTTTTTGTATTATCTTTCCACGCATTCGCCATTATCCATCAGTCGGCCTGTAACGGACAAGCCATTACGGGGCGCACACTTAGCCGCAGAAGCACCCAGAGCATCTGCCACGCATTTAAAAGCTAAATAAGTGGCGAGAGCAGCGCCGAGGCCTCATTAGGCAGAAGCATTTGCCGCTACTGTCGCCAATTTGAGAACTTTTTCCCAGAGTATTTTCCGAGACCTGTTGCTGAATGTTTAACCAGATGATTATTTCAGCTTTAAAATGCACGACGTGCACCACATGAAGGCATTTCAAAGAATTACGTAAACGGAACAATGACAGAAATTGAAATGTTGCAAATAACAAAGATGTTTCTTTCACATTTCTAGCTGTGATTAAACCTATTTTACCTTTGTAGCCAATCTTGTCTAATATAGCATGATTTTCACCAGGTGTTTATGCTTTAGTTATAGTACTTTAAATAATACAGTCTTTTTTATTTTCCAATCACCAATTTGCCAGAGGCTTTACATCTTTTTAGCAATGGCCTTAATTATTTACAGGAAAGCAGTTGGCTTATTTTTTAAAAAGGTCTGCTTCAGACTATGAGCCCCAGCAAATGAGAACAAGTGGAATTCGTTCTGAAATTGGGCCTATTTACGTCTCCAGATCTAAAACAGGAAAAATAAAAAACGCAGCTCAGGCCATGAATCGCGCAGTTCCACTTTCCGGCAGTAGGGGGCAGCACAACACAATCATGCCCACACGTGACCACATTCTATGCCTGTCGGCACTCCCCCCCCCCACTCCATTGCGTGTGCGTGTGCGTGTGCCAACGCCAGCACAAACCACCAAGGGTGTGAACAGAGCTTGCGGCGACCATCAGGCGCTGCGGGCAGTAACAGCACAACTTTGAAAGTCATGGGTAATGGAGGAAAAAAAAAATATTTTGAAAATCGCAGGAACATTTTTGGAAAATGTTGCCGAGGTAATCATCCGGGCTGTGATGGTCAGCAAACTCGGCCTCCTGCTGAGATGCAGAGATGTGTGCTGGGCGAGAAAAGGATATTTGTTGCCTGGAGGGGGAATTTTAGTTTCTGTTGAAAATGTGTTCCCGGTGAAGGCATAAAGGTAAACGATGGCCCAAATCTGCATGTGTAGACCCACCAGCAGTGGCAATTTAATGAATGAGTTCTTCAGACTGATGACCTTTAATTATACTGTAATATCAGGCATGATAAAATATTGAAATGGTTCAAATGTGAGACAGAATGAGTGCCATTTCATTATATCGATTTAGACTTAAAACATGGTCTCCATCTTTGTGAAATGCCAAACAGCTGACATTTTAATTGGGATTTTGAATTTGAATTTGTTTATTATCCTTAATGGGGTAATTGCAGTGTCCCAATAGCACTATACAATAAAAAAATATGTAATATGTATGAATTATACTAATAAAATATGTATGACTTATACTAATATAATATATGAATTATACTAATATAATATATGTAATATGTATAAATTATTTAAGGAAATAATAATAACAACGAGTCCCCCCGATCCCAACCTAATGAGCTTAAGTATAAGTACATCATATCATGCCTAAATCCCATTTTTACAGCCCATAAATGTTTTAAAAGAAATAGTTGCTGGTTTTATATTTACTTATCCAATATTCCGCATACTTAGGCCTTCAGACAACTCAAATCAAGGGATTAAACGCGGATTCCTCCCACTTCCGCCATCGCTCCAGCCACCGTGTTCTGAGCTCCTGTGTGAACTTTAATGCTGCCTTCCTCCCCGAGCGCTCGATATCAAAGCCTTTCATCACAGCACTCTCCTCTGATAATACGATGCAAATGAGGAACGCAACATAAACTTCACCCAAGATACACGCTCGCTCGAAGGGACATCTCGCATTTGAGGACTCGCAGGATTCCGTTTTTGCTTAATGGCGCCTCATTTTTCTTCCCTGTCAGAAAAGTGTCTGTGTTGTTCGTTATACCGCCTGCATAAATCTAACCTGAATCCTGATGGCCTTGCAGCATCACAGCACTCTGCCAAAACCATCCATTTTCTCCACTTTTGCTGCTTTTAAATTATAAGTCAACTGACAATAACAGCCTTCGCGCAGGCTGTAAAATTGTCCCAAATGAAAGCAATTATGTTCTGCTGCTTTAAATGGTGATAATCACACGGGATAGGCCGCTGGATAAAACGGACACCATTTCATCGTGTGATTCTGTCACTTTTTGGTGAAGTTCCAGGACAGTCTGATCCGGTTTGCTTTTCCTTTTGACGTGATGATTTTTGGGACTTGAACTGCAGCTGGAGGCTGTAGCAACACGACCAGGAAACAACACTCATGAGGATCAATAAATCTTAAATAAAACCTGTCAGGTTTGACAGCAGATTTTTTTTTCCTGCTGAGGAGTCATTTAGCACGGGGGCTTCGTTCATTTTGGCAACAATGGGAGGCAAAACTTCCCTTTAACAGGCAGAAACCTCGTGCAGAACCAGACTCGGTGTTCGTTGCGAACGCCTGGGAAAGACAGGGAGATCGGAGAAAGACA
>CAAE01015022.1:560402-581895 GCA_000180735.1 Tetraodon nigroviridis | reverse complement strand
CGCAGGGAAACTTTAGTCAATGTTCTCGGTAGCTCGGACGAATCCTTCTGGCAGATCATTTCCTCCACTGCGAGAAACACTAAAACTAATGACTACAGCTCTTCCCTCTTTCCCTCTTTCCACTCTTGCTTTTGCCCCCTGACTTCTCTCTCTCTCCCCCTTCCTCCCTCCCTCTCCCTTTGTCATCCTGTTTTTCCTCTCTCCCTATACAGTCCTCCTGGACATCGTCTCTCCACCTGCACAGATGGTTTCAGTGACTCCTCTGAGTCTTAATTATTCCATCAATTACTGTGGGAAAATGTGCAATTAAAGTGGACAGCTATTGTGTGCCACGTGGCTCTGTATTTAATAGCGTTACACCTGATTCCCGGGGCTTTGTGCCAGCTTTGCTACCGCCTTTAGGTGTGTGAGGAGCATCTCGTGGGAGTTAGTTTTATTTCCCTGAACTTTTCCTCTGCCTGTCTCCATATTTATGGATAAACCAGTATTGTGAGCACATGGCCAATTACAGTATATCAGGATTGCTTTCTGTGTTTCTCTCTGAAATATGGATTCAAGCTAACACGATCGTTTCGGACGGTGTAAACAACAACACTGATGGGCTTTTCTGATTGTTGGCTACGTCTCTGCACGGGGAGGTTGTTTCCACTGGAGTTAGCCTGTCAGATCACCGACTAGGTGGCTACCAAACATTTGCATGCTGCTTTAATCCATGAGAGTGTGGCTCAAACCCAGCCTTCGGGTTCACGCTTCTCCCTCAGCTCTTAAATATTAGGCCTAAATCCTGAAAATGTGGAGATGGAGCAACGACAGAAGACCTCCTCAAATCGCAACACAAACAAGGCAGGTTCTACGAGCGAATGGCCCAGCTTTCAGTTGCCCAAAGTTAGCCATGCTATCATTCCCTTTGCTAATGTACTGATGTTGAATTTATGTTTCCTATATAATTGGGTGCAAAAAATGCTAAGAACATGCGCATAACAACAGAATTCTAGTCTCGGAGTAGAAAATACACAGCTTAGTTTCATAAACTTCCTAAAATATTCAGACAGTTGCTCCGACAACAGCTAATATCAGATGAAAGACGGAGTTCTGCTGTTGTTTTGCAGCAGTTAGAGCATAATTTGTGGTATGAACCATGTTCTCATTAGCATAATACTACTGTAGCCAATGAATCTACTGATTTAAATTCTTTAAGGAACTATGAGACATTTTCCTATCTTCTGTTCAAGGATAGAAACCTGTTTTCTGGCTCAGTTTCTCAGTATGAGTCGCAGAAACTTTTGTCCGTTTTCTGCTTGTCTGCCAAAACCTGACGACATGAAAACATGCCGTCGATGATACAAGTACTGAAACATGAACTCAGGACCTCAGCTTCTGGATGTGTTCCATTATTATCATTTTCAATTCCGCTTTGAAGCGATTTGAACAGGTGGATGCTGAAAAGGCACAAAAAGCACACGTTTGAGCCGGTTGCCCTCTTTTTTTTGTCACGGTAATTTGGCATGTGTGTCGTGTCGGCACTGAGGAAGAGACCCCACATGCTAAAATGGTCCCTAAACTGGTCTGGGGGCCACCTGCTGTGGTGCGGAAGACAAATTGGGTCTTCCATGTTCGGCTGTGACTGTTTTATGGATTCTTACCAGACACTGGGCCACAATCACTTTGAAATCCTGGCTGTCAAAAGCATGACTGATCATTCTTAGGCTCCACTTTTCTGAATTCGTTGCAGCTTCCTCGTGGCTCTTTGCCCATCTCTTCGTCAGGCTGTAGAGGAGCGCTGGCGAAGCGAGAGACCCTTGCCTCCGTTCTCAACATCCTTTTCATTTCCTGAATTCTAAAACTCAAGTTCGGATAGCTCTCCTTTCAAGAGGCGTTCGAGGGAGTCTTCTAGTGCTGACTTCATCCGAATACAGAGTTTTTATAGGTTTGAGTTTTCAATAGACACAGCCTTCACCACCCCCCCACCGACACCAGTGTAACCAGTGGTTCAGTCTGGGTCTGTGTCCAGTTCAGTGCCACACCTGCTCAGAGGGAAGACGTGAAGAAGACACTTGGCTGAAAGGAGAACGACGATGGAACGGCTAAACGAGGAAGCTGAAAAGAGCAGAAAATGAAAGCGAGAAAAGAGGGGAAGGAAGGGGAAGAGAGGAAAGGAGTGAATGGAGGGCAGACGGAGATGGAGGAGTTGTGTGAAAGGGCACGTGGTGGCTCTCTTCGTCTTCCTAATAAACGGAGACCTGGATGTTGAGAGGGCTTGTTCACAGCAGGCAGCTGCAGGCACTCGGTCTCTGTTCTTCATGTCCTCCCTGACTCCCTGCTTTTCTCATGGCTGCCTCGTTTATTTCATTTTATCGTTCATTTGTCAGTCGCTCTGTGTTAAGATGCTCTCTTCAGTTGGAAACATGCTCCGAGAGCATAGTGGGAATAACTTAAACGAAGAAGAAAGAAAACGTGGAAACACTCTCCTTTGGCTCTTTGTTTTCTTCCCATCTGCAGACTGCTGCTCAATATGCAGAGTGATGAAAGAAACCTCCTCCTCCTCCTCCTCCTGTGGCTGCTGGTGCCCATTAATGAAAAGATGTGAGGGAAGCCGAGAATGATGCATGATTGTGAACATATTTCTGGCTTCTTTCAGGAAATCATCATTTAAAGCCACGTATGCTTTATAGAAGGAACCGCACCATAGCTTTAAGGGGCATAGACTTAAGTTCCCCTTTTTTTTCATAGTTTAAGCTTTGTGTGTGTGTGTGTCCGTGGGGGGTCAAATATGTGCTTAGCGTCTTCTACTGATGTTCCATAGTGAATTACAGAGACAGAAAAGCATCGCACGGGTGATAACTCGCTGCAAAAGGGAACAACGGGAATCCTTATCAGCCTCGCGATGAAATGTTTACCAGCTTTTTAATTAATTATGAAAATTAGCCCAAGCTGTAAGCACGCCGGGAAGGGAAATCAGATCTTTGCGCTTATCGCAGACTTGCAGCTCTCCCGGCACGTTGTTTGAATGACATGCGGTACAGAAGGCAGCCCCACGCCCTGTTTCTCATTAGCCCACACAGGTACATTTTCAAAAAGCAGAGCAAATGCTGTGGACTGCATCTAAACTCACTTTTGCCCTTTGCGTCCGATGATTACAGAACGCACCTCATTCACTTCACCTGCCATTATTGTCAAAAAAGGTATACATTTCCATGCAGGAGAAATAATAGAACCGATAGAACACAAACAGGCTCCTAATTGTGTGTGACTCATAAGTCATTATAACTAATCATGTCTTTATAGCTGTTTGCAGCATTTATCCTGAACTGTGGTGAAGTGGAGGTTGTCTCCACCACGTGTTCATCACTCCTTGCATGAATCTGCTGCTGTTAGGATGGAAACTAGCATCACGCAAAATATCCCACCTTAAAAAAAAAAAAAAACCCAATATGGGAAAGTTACCTTTCCTTTCCGTTTTCATCCTCCCGTCCGTGATGGAGACAAACGCTGCAAAAGCTGTGGCAGCTCCGAGCCAGAAGAACGGAGACATTCTGTTACGGGTTGTGGGGCAGGATCCAAATGCGACACAGGTTGGCGGGTAGAAACACACGGGGCTTATTGAAAAACGAACTCACGAGTCCAGGGTTCAGGCAACCAAACTGGTGAAAATCAATCCCATGAACTAATCAAGAGCTAACACAAAAAGTGCTTTTAAAGCTGTGATTGCTCACGCACACCAGGTGTGGCTCGTTCCCGCTGGTGTGCAGGTGTGCCAGATCCAGGGAGCAACAGGTAGGGGAGGGGCTGACAGCCATGACACATGAGGCGTCCACAGTGGGGGGTACTGGTTTGATCAAACTGGTGTGTGACAGCACAGCGCTGCGCTGGGCCGGACAGGTAGGGAACACGCTGGTCATTTACCTGCATCTGCTGTGGCCTCTCTTTTTCCACATGACTTCAGCCTTGATATACCTCACAAGCTTTTGTTTGTCAGGTTCTACTTTGTGCCCATAAGTGGGTCTTTCACCTCTATTTCTTTGGAGAATTTGTTGTTTTCGCCGCCATTTTCTTTATCTCAAGCGGGTCAAGTGTTCAGAATGTGCATTACACAGTCTGTATACCAGCTGGGTACCAGGAGTAATAATCCCTGTGTTGCACGTATAGAATATAGAGAAAATCATAAATATAAACTATTTTGACTTGGTTGGCCTTGTGAGGCTACAATAACAATGCACTGGTTTTCCACCTCACGCTATTTTGATTTAACACTTTTCCCACAAGAGATTACTCCGTGTCTTAAATTTCTTTTTACATTGTGTATGTATGCGAATGTTTTGTTGCAAACATAATTCCTGCAAATCCGCTATAGCAGCACGTATCCTGAGAATATTGTATCTCACTATATGCCTCCGGTAAACTACGGTCTTGGCATTCATTTCTCTGCATATTTTCCCCCAAGACCTCCCCACAGAGTATGTTTTATGCACATGTAAGAGAAATCACAACAGAGCGGGACACAGAGATGGAGAAACGGAGGGAAAGAAACAGAGCATGCAAAGCGGAAGCAGCACGGAGGAAAGAGGGGGAATAGTGGAGCTGAAATAGAGGAAGACAAAGGAGGATGAGGGTGATAATATGTCATTAGCCATGTTGGTGTCACGTTACCGCACAGGAGAGTTCGCAAAGTGGTGAGATTACTCTCACCTGAGGCCGTGTGTCCCTGCCTCTCCTCACAAGGACAGTCATGCAGTGAGACTGAAGGTGCTCTCTGCCGGCGTGGAACCACACGCGCATGTTTATGCAGCCCCGCATGACCGTCCGTCGCTGCATCATGATTGGTCTCCGTCTGGCTCGTCTATGATCTGCATGTGAGAACGTGAGAACCAGCGAGAGCGGCTCATCTGGTCTGGGATTCATTCTGCCCCTACCGGTGTCCGGAGTACGGAGCCATTTATTTCCTGTCCAGGTTGGTCCCTGGGAGGGCTCCCCTCTGGTCTCTGGTGACACTGCGTCTGCCCGAGACTGGGACCTCATTGTTGTTCACAGCTGTCTTATCTGCAGTCTTGTCAGGGACATCAGAGGTAGCTTAGGATCTTTGCGGGGGTGCACGGGACAGTCAAGGGCAGAGCTTTGCCCAGATGTGCTATACGGTTTAGGCTCTGCGTTTCTGCTTCTGTAAAGCACCTAAAGACAATTCTGCTTGTAAAATGTGCTATATAAACCCTGACCCTGACTCTAAACCAAGTCGTGTGGCGGATTTGTCTTTTGTCTTGTGATTTCCTGCTTTATTTTGGAAAGTACAGTAACTCTCCTCTTGTTTCAAGTCACTTGTCCTTCCCTCACGTGTCACCTGCCTGAACGTCCTCCCTGATTCTTGACATTTCCCACCTGCTCCTCGTTGCCCTCGTGTGTATATTTAGTCAGCTTTAGTCTCCCCTTTGCCCTGGGCAGGAGTGTTTTGCCCTGTTGTCCACACCAGCCTTTCGTTCAAGACCTTGTTTCATCCTCAGGCTGTTTATGCAAAAAATATCGGTTTGGCTTTCTTATTTTCCCTCATTAAACTCATTAAAAATGAGTTTTACTACCATAGTTTTAAGGTTTTAATTCATAGTTATCCTTAAATTTTATAGAACTGTACAGCCTCCATTTTGAAGGAAAGCAGTTAAGTTTGGTTCTTTTCTGGTAATACCTTTGGTTAAGCTGTGCTCTGGGGTGTTTTTGGTTCATGGTTTAATAGTCTTTTATTTTTCCTCCTTAAGGAGTGATTTTGCCTTAGTAATCTTTTCGACTTTTTTTTTTTTTGCCTCCGAAAGGAGTGATTTTTATTCAAAGGGTGTTTTTTCAAGCCTGTTTATTTTCTCACTTTGTCGAGAAGCTAATTAGTCCTGTTAAAACTGTCATCTGCCCTTAATCTTCCTCTGCTCTTCTGAGTCCCAGCAGGACCAGCACAAATGTCCTCACTTTGCTAGTAGAATGACACACACACACACACACACACAGAGTAATCACTATGTGTAATCACAGAGCTAAAGGGTAATTTTGCTTTGCAGCAAGCGCTGCGGCTCCGTACTGTATGTGAAGCACGTAGTGATACAGGGAAAATGACCTCTATGGTCTATGTTCAGTCTCACCTTTTCCTGTCTTCTCTCAGCTGGCATTATCACCTACAGTACGCCGACTGTGGTAAAGTCAGGCTATAATCGCTCGTGTTTTTACACAGAGAAGATTTAACACCCTGAAAATTGCTGGCAGTAAAGGCAAAGGATCGAAACAGCCTTTTGGAGCGGTAAAATCACGGACCAATCACAGCGCTACGGCACTGTGGGGAACGTGACCCGCTTTCTTTCCTGCGTGAGCTCTGGCCAGATTTCTCTCTATGCATCCACAAGTGACCAATTTCCTTCTTTTGTTCCAAACAACCTCCAAGTCTGAGCTACCGTTTAATTTTTCATGCTTTTCCCAAGCTTCTCCTGTCAGAACCAGCCTAATTCCAGCATGGCCGCCCAGTCGGGCACTCCCCCTGCACTCCCGTCACCGAAATTACCAGTCGGTTACTATAGAGATGTGTTTATAAATGCGGTTTATGCTTCCCTCTCTACCCGGTCCCCCTCTGCTATTTCCTCCCTATTTTCCACACCTCTGCACCCCTTTGCCTCCAAATCTGTCTCGATCTTTTGTCTCTCGGTGCTCTCTCCTTCATCTGCCCCTTCGATTTATTTCTCCTTTTCCCCTTTGTCGAAACCTCATTATTTCGTCTCATAGTTTCGTCACCAGCCGCCATCGCCGTGGTTTGATATGCAAGTCTCACAGCGCGGAATTAATACCCAATTTAGCCAAATGCCCGAATGGGCTCCATTAAAACAGCCTCCCAATCTAGGTGTTTACAATACCACAGGGCTTCCGCCATTGTCTGCCTCTGGGCTCTGAACTCTTTTCTTTCACGATAAATAACTGCAAGTCCTCTTTATGATAATTCATCTGTGTGGGAATGCGCTGCATACCATTGCCTGTCTACCTTCTCGTCCAAAGATATGGGAGGTAAAAAGAAGAGATAAAATACCAGGAAAAAGCTGTGGGTTGTCTCTGCTCCCTCATGCAAGTCTAATGGAGAGCTGATTCACTTTTGCATTTGGAGAAGAAGACAATGGATGTATAGGTGTATTTATACCACTCAAAGCAAAGTGATGCTGAGGCTACAGTTCCACTCCTACCGGGTTCAGGCGTGGATGGGAACTAATGCACAACAAAGAGTTACTCTTTATGTAATTACGCAACGTACCTCAGCTCAAATCCAAGTAAAAACACTTGTCTGGTGTTGGGTTTTGTTTCCCTCCCCCCCCCACAAATTCAGAACCTTTATTTTTCGAAAACACACTGATGCAGGCTAAACCGAGAGGTTAAATGCATTTTTACTCGTTTTCACACTCAGACTTTGCTCAGTGGTTTGGTCATTCCGATAAAACGTCCTGCTTCCCAGTTAATTCAGCACAGTAAAATCAGTATACTATACTAAATAGGATATGTAGTACGATTTAAAGTGCCAGGTAATTATTTAGGAAGAGCTTTTTTTTAAAAAAAGGGAATAAACTCATGATGTGTTATGTATTCTAAGAATTTTCTATAAATCTTTAATATAAGGAAATATAAGGGCCGTATTAAGGCTTACGTAGTCTAATAAACACATACTAGTGTTGATAGTCACCTCATAAAAGCCTTGTTAGTGCTTGATACAAAGTAATATCGTAATATAAAGCGTTACCTGTAAAGTACGTCTAAAATGCATTTTAAAAGAGTTTAAAAAAGAAAAGGGTCTTCCTGCCCCATGCATCTATGCATCCATCCATCCATCTCTCCATGCATTCATCCATCCATCCATCCATCCATCCATCCATCCTTCTAGGCAGAAGCCGGAGTACCTAGAGAGAACCCATAGAGACAAAAACAACAGGTAATCTCCAGAGAAAGGCCTCTGGCCCCCAAGGGATTCAAACCCACAACCTTCCTAATCAAATGACAAACATTTATTGATTTTTAAAAAAGCATATGCTATTCTTTTGTAGACTCTAGTTTAAAGATGGAATTTAGGATCACTTGTCAGCATCTAGTCCCACATTTAATCATCTCAACTGGAGAAGTCAGTAGTGAAATTAAAACATGGTGACAGGGAGATAAGGTCTCCAAATCAAACATTAGGCTTGGCTACGCAGTTGTGTCGTTTTTGAATGCACAGTTTCAAAAATCCAACTTTCTCGGGAAACTTGCTGTCTGATTCTACAACGCCGATGGATTTTCCTCCGCGGCACTTGGAAATGTAACAACAGTGAGTTGGCAACATGCATCATGTTCCCAACGGGCAACGCTGGCACGGCAGAAAAAGCCGCCTGGTTAGATTAAAACCGTACAAGGCAGTGAGACGCAACCGGCGTGACATCGATGACACGACATGTGTCACCCCTCTGCTGCCTCTCTGCCTTTTAGTGACGTGGCAGTCTGCCTTGGACCCTTACTGGATCTTTCTTCCTCTCCTTCTGGGTATGTGATGAGGCACCGTAATATATAAAAAATGACTTGGCGGCAACTCATCTAATATGATTTGTGTCGGAGCTCATAAAAACTCACCGAGCGTAACTTAAAAAAAAAAAAAAAAAATGAAATGGAAGAGCCACGTTGATTCGACTCCTCGTGTCGCATTGCAGGGATCGTAAATGTGTCTTGAAAGAACCAGTCGGTGAGGATTTTCCGAGAGTTTGTAATGAACATTTTTGTCACGAAAGTGCAAAAAAAAAAAAAAAAAAAAAGTCAGCCCCCCGACTCCCCCCATTCTTTACCACCCTGGGAGGAAGATGCAGCTGATTTCCCATCTTCAATGCATCAGGAAATAAATAATAAATACCTTTAATTAGAACAGAAAGGCATTTCTGCGCTAATCCTGATTTATTTGCTTTAATTGAGCTCCTATTTTCTGTGCCCGTGGTTGGCACCAGTGTTAATAAATAAGCCATTGTCTCGGTGCCATGAAGCATTTAGCTGAGCAAATGCTAATAAACTGTAGCGCTTCACCTGCCTAATCCGCAGGGAGAGATCTCCCCAGCGTCTTAAACATCTACATGAAATATCGCACATTCTAAAACACACACACTCGCACGCACACTACTGAGCCACACCCTGACTTCTACAATACTTCTACATCCTTTTTTGTGCTAAAGATCAAACCCAGAGTTAATTATAACAGTTTAACGCAATCACAGCCTGCTGTGTGCTGTATAATGTGATACAATTTCCTCACTTATTTATCTTTTTCCTCATCCACTGTTTGTTCTGCAGTTAGACGATTGATCTGTCTGTCCCTCCGTGTGTTCATATTAGTGTAATTTGGTAAGCGGATATCTATCTGAAGGTAGTCTTTATCCCCTCTTTTCTCCTCGTCTTTCACACCTCTTCTCTCCACTTTCATAATTTCCACCTCTAAATGAAAGCCTGCTTCATTTCTCTCAGGGCTGGAATAACTACTTTTTTTAATTCCCTTTCCAAAGTGGGGATTTAATTGCAAGTAAAGACTTTGAGTCTTTTGGCTGTTCTTGAACTGTGCTGCTTTGACTGTCATCAAGCCGGCTCGGAAGGGAACGTACTCTCTGTCCCTCTTTTAGTCTCCTTTTCTCATTAGTGAAATTTTTCCTTCATTACCCTAATGTCAGAATTTTGTCTCTTCCTGCTCTTTTCAGAAGGTTCTAATTGGGCCTTTTTGCACGTCAGTGAAAGTCTCTGTATCTGCAGCTTATCAAATAACCACCAGGGAAATTTCACTCATTTGAATTTCTTCAAACATAGGAAAAAAATGTTAGATGGCTGGAAATTCCACTTGGTGCACTGGAAACAGTTGTTATTTGGAGCATCTGGTTAGAATCCATGTGTTTTTCTTGGGGCATAACAGATATGTGTTGTATATATGTGGTATTTATATATATATATATATATATATATATTAAATCAGTGGCAAGGTCCTCTTCCATGTGGCTCCCGGCACAGCATCTGCACACATCTGCAGAGTGCCGCGAATCCCCTGTTGCCTCGTTATCTTCTCCAGAGCTGCTTAGTGATTTATTTACCTGCTCACCGCATGCCGCTCAGGCAAAAAGGATGAGGGGAATAGTGGGGGGGGAGGGGGCATTGTTTTGGACAGGTGAAAAGAGACAGAGGAGAGTGAAAAGAGGTAATAAGCAAGAAAAGAGCGTTCAGGCGTTGATAACATGCTCGTGATGAGCGGAGCAGGTGGAAAGACACATCCAGTAGCGGCTGACAGAACCAAAGAAGGGCCGGGATGGGAGGAGGCAGGAGAAAATCGGCGCAACAGACTCACGTCCCCACGGCGGGTCGCCCTCCGTTCTAACAGGATTTTGTTTGAAAGATGTGAAAACTTGAGTGTGTCAGTTTAGAAAAGAGCAGAGATCCTCATCTTTTGAAAGAGACAGCAGGCGGTGGAGTGAAGGTGATAACTTTCATGATTAAAAGGATGTTTAAAGAGACAAATTACCAACATTGCAGAGCAAAGTCTCTTGTTTATTTAGCATTTTTTATCAAGTGTGTTTGCCCCATAAAAATAGTTAATTTGGTTCCCACTGGCAATAAAATATACGATATACATGTAGATTTGTATACAGGAAGTATTTTTTAAAGACTTTTTTATTATTGTATTTTCTTTTTCTGCTGTGGGCCCTTATTACAACTGACTAAAGATTAAAGTTTGAGCTAAAGAAATAGTATTTTAATCACTATAATTGAATTATAATTTAATTAAATACTATTCATCTACAACCAAATAATTAACTTATTTAACAGCCTTAACACCCCATATTAGTTTGTAATTAGAAGAAATGTACAGTTAAAAAAAACAAAAAACAGATTAGTTCATTGTGGGTATATTATTCTATTTGATAATTCTATATTTGCTGTGATAGATTCTGTGGAGACATGTTTACCTCCATACCCATGTCTATAATGAGCTGCTGTGTCAGCCAAGGTCAGCCCTGGGGTCCTCAAAGATGCCAGCCCTTTTATCCACAGCCAAGGCTCACGCTGCTCCCTGGAGCTCTGGCTCTCCACCCCCCGTGCCTACACCCCTGCTCCCCCCCCCCCCTGTCCTCTCTGGATCTCCAGGCTTAACTAACTCAACCGTATAAGCACATCTCTCTGAACCACTGGAACCAGCCTCTGTGGGAGCCCTTGCTTTGCTCTACCCCACAGTATGCGCCTAGCATGCACCGCCAGTTTTACTGGAAGCCAGACAGACATTCAGGAAGAAATCCCCCCCCACCTGCAATCACCCCTCCTGTGCTTTTAGTCCTTTCCCAACCCAGCGTGCCGGTCTTACCCCTGAGCTTCGGTGCCAGTCATGTCGCAGCCAAGCCCAAAATCTGTTGGGGTCCTCCCTGATTTCCAACGGCTGTTTTCTTTTTGGGTGAAAGCTTGTTCAAACCAATCATAATTTCTGAAGTTAGGCCGCTAAATGACCCTTTTAATGTCACCGGGGGAAGAAAAACAGGCGATCTCTCAATTTGGCCTAAATCACTCCGCAGCAGCGAGGTAAGGACTTGATAAAGTGTGGAGGTTCTTGGCGGCAGGAAACCTGGTGACCTTTCCCTGTTTTCTGACGTGCTGACTCGATTGCCCTTTTGAAAATGCTAATACCAAATAGTTCTCCACAAAAACAGGTCCTCTGAGAAGGCCCTTGGCATGTGGAATAAAAGGGTGGAAGAAGAGCCAGAGCGGCGTGTGTTTAAAGGGCACCGTGTCAACCGTAGGGGTTAAGGCACCGTGTAATGGAAAAAGTCACAATATTCTTTAATTTCAGTAGCTCCATTAATCACATTTTAGAAAAAAAAAGTTCACGATGAAGCCAGTCTTGGTTGGGGACTGAGAATGTATTTGTATTTGCATATAGTATATAACATCACATGAGGAGTAACCTAATTATTTGCGATTTTATTCAGTCAATGGGCCATGGAGGTGCGCAAAAGGTAATAGAAGGCATAATTATGTTAATGGCAGACTGAGATGCATGCCCTTTGTAACATAAGCACCTCTTAACAGCCAAATCAATAGTGCGCTATTCAACTGTGCCCTCAGCCCCAGAGTGGATCGCCTCCATCTCCAATATTGAGCGCTGATGATCATAATAAGCTGCTTTGATGCGATTCACATCACCACAAATAATGAAGAGGAGGGAACGCTATTACTGCCCCCCCCACACACACCCTTTCTCCACTTCAGCTTTCTGCTCACAGGTGTCTTCAGAAAAGCTCTTTTGGGTTCCAGCTCTCATCGACCATTTTCTCCTTGGAAATTTGAATGCTGGCAACGCGTCATGTACGCCTCTGTTGCCGGACGACCGCCTCTCCCGTGGGTATCCATCCATGAGCACTCGACAATCATCAGGTCACGACAAAGTGCAGAATTTGCCTTCCAAGGTGGCTGCCATTCATTTGGGTAGCCCCCTCGCAGCAAATGGCATCAGCCATGTATCACCGTGCCACGGGCAAAGCAACACCGACTGCTTGCCCCATTACTCCTCCTCATTGCTACTGGCTAGCATTAGCCCACCGAGACGTTGCACTTGGCCTTTGTACAAGTGCTTACAGCGCAGCGGACTGTGACACTGGCTGGAATGGCTTCCTGAGCATCGTCCCCCTGTGGCTCGTACCGGTGTTCCGAAGAGAAGGGAGAAAGGTCGCCGGGGGAGCGGCTAAAACGAGAGCATTTAAATAGCGGCTACGTTCTCGACATCTCACCGGGGGCAGAAACAAATGTGTAGCCTCCTCAGATTACACCAGAACATGGCGAATTACATAATGTCTTTTGCGGCACCCTAAATATTTAAAATGCATTCGACACACACAGACAATACTGTCGTTTAATGGCATCCAGTAACCGTAACCTCAGTAATGAACTGGTTCTACAGGGTGTCCTGGATGGCTGTCCTGGCATAAGATTACTGTAACAAATGCAGCAACAGAGGCTGTTGCATTCAACCTAGATCTTTCTACAGCAATGAATGAGGGATGCTGAAATGTTTTATTTCATCCCAGCGACTGACCATCTGCTCCTGTAGTCACCCAGGTTATACACACACACGCACACACACATGCTGCATCAGAACATGCACACACGCTCGTATACGTCCAGATCGGCCAGACTGGTGCGTGGTAATTACTCACACAGCTAATTAGGTCAGTCAGCTCCTTTGGCTCCGCAATTGGAGGGTTGTGCAAGATGGTGGGAGCTGGCATGGTGACCCAATGCTGGCAGGAGCCCGGGTTTGGTCCAAAGCCAGAGGATGAGTGACCCAAACGCTGGTCGGACTCATGATTGAAGCCCTCATCGTCGAGTACAGACCTTCTGGGTATCCTGGCAGGGGTTTCTGTGGCACTGTCTGCGCTCTACAGCCAGGCCATGACAACCTGAAGCTACGCCTTTTGAAAAATAACAAAAAAAACAAAAGCGGACGGTCGCCAAGGCAACAAACATGAAACCAGGTTTATATTGGCTCATCCCATTATCTTTATTTCTGACAAGCAGGCATAACAAACCAACAAGGAGATCCAGGTGCAAGGTAAAAATGATATAAAAGTCAAAGGGATATTCTTTAATCCACAAAGAAAAAAGCGTCTGGACATTTGGTGAATGTTGTGTAGCAGCTGCTTGGTTCTGCCCAACAGGCTGTAATAGCCTGTAATAACTATAAAACCATTAGACATGACCTAGATGTATCAGTGTCATCATCCATACACAACTTATCTCTTTCTCCTTTGTTAAATGTCCCTTTTCCCACCTTTTTATTCTATAAAACTGCTCGCAGCGGGTACGATGTCCGAGACTCGCTCCCATAGTGATGGTGACATTTCTTTTGCTCCCTCTGGGGCTTCTCCTCACCCATCTATCCACCTTACCCACCTCTTTCTCTGGGCACCCTCTCATCCAAATGCTGTGGTTCCATAGGAGCAATATCTTCTCACAGAGAGAGAGGGAAAAAAAAAAGGTCACATGCTCCATTATTTCTGATTGAACTTTCGACCTAACATTTACAGAGGAGGCGGAAAAATGGCTGTCCATGGGAAGACACAGCAGGTTAGGCATGACTGTATATTTTAGGACGGGGGAGGTGCACGCTGCAGGTGAGCGGAGGTGATGTGTAAGGATTATCACTGCCTGACAACACAGAGCTAAGTCTCTAGATAAGGCAAAACAAAACAAGTGGTCAGACATTGATCTGAGTGCTCCAGCCATGTACAGTTATTGCAAGTGGTGCTACGCTAATGGTAGCTTTACTGTCAAATGATGGAGGTTGAACATCCAGGATCCAGCCCACCCCGGAGGCCATGGCAGCCCTGACTTTCTCTGTACTTGACTGTAATTCACACTGCCAGTGGGTCCGCAGCTCTACCTATCTGAGTCTCTAATTAAAGCTTTGGCAAAATGTGCTGATGGGATGTGAAGGAATATTGGTTGCCCTTCAGTGTGGGGCAAAATGAAAAGAAAGGAAAAGAACGAAAAGAGGCAGCAAGTTATATTTATGTTGATAGGAGGGTGACAACGAATGGATGCCCGCCTAATTGCCGCCTCAATCGATGCTCATCCGGCGCTGGGCATGCTGTTGATTCCAGCCTGGTTATTGACTTGTGCGTTGTGTGTTTTTTCCCTGAGAAACAAAGAAAGAAAAAAACAGACAAAGAAACAAACCAACCTGTCAAGAGTAGACAACAGAGCAATGAATACCATCTTTCCCCTCTGTTGCTTACTGGCCTTGGTATATATTTCTGCTGTTATAGGCACAGATTTGGTTTTACGTCATGTGCAAAACACCTATTTCTCTGCTATGTGTGCGATATCACTTTCTTTTTACTTGCTTAAGTTAGCTCGAATCAAATACCTGACATTTTACTGTCACAAGTCTTTTGATTCTATCAGTCGTTCGAACAAATTGACCATTTTATCACTAGAAAAGAGCTTCCTCATTTTGAACCGTTCTAGCTAGCATGTGGCTGATTAAAACCAATGATTCTAAGTGACTCAACTTCTAATGATTCTTTCATCATTTCAGACATTTTTATGCAAAGTGATCCATTTAATTATCAAAGTCTGTTCAGTGCGCATGAGCTGTCTATAAAAAAACCCTGGAATGAAACAGTCACGATAGTAATGAAGTAGCGGATTAGCCGCAGGTGACAGTGATGCGTTTGGAATCAGCGGCGCAATCGCAACCTGGCTCCTTCAATGCAACGCCTTGACATTGAATATTTTCCTGAGCAAGTTTTCTTCCGAAACGGCAGCCTGAAAGTTATACAATAACAGTCTGTCTGCTCAACCTGCCCGTTAGTTGAAGGTCAGAAAGTTTTATTGATTTCTAAAGTTGAATGTTAGGTAACAGAAAGATAAGTAAAAAAGTAACAAAAAAAAACCCACTCTTTATTTTTTTGAAACTGCGAATAGAAATATTTGGATGATTTACGTGCTACAACAAGGCGCTGAGGCAGCACTGCTACACTAAAAAGAATTTCTGATGTTCTGAATGAATCAAATAAAATGTAGATTAAAAAAAAAAAACATCCCAAAAAAAGGGGATGTTCTGACCCTTTTACAGACAACGGGACGGTTCCTTGCTCCTCTCTTTCCGTTTCCTTAGAGGTTCTATATTCCTCTCAGCCATGCTAATAATGTTATGCTCTTTTGTGTTTGCTCATCAGACACACGCTGCTCAGCTCTTGTTTTTCCTCTCCTCCTCTCAATATTTCATGTCTCTAAAAGTGCATCTATTCTCGGCGCTCCCTCTGTCCCGCCACCAACTGGCTGTCAAAACATAATTTTCGAACATTCGCCGCCCCACCGACACTGGCCATTTCCTTCTTAACCCTTTCACTGCCTCATGACGCCGTTCCCGATTGCTAAGCTGAACCCGGGTTTACTTTTAAGTTTAACAATGCATCTCTGAGCTCCACGCTGAGGTTTTGTTGGTACAAATTTATGCCTACAACATATTTCAGTGAACTTCCAGCAGGGTTTTTGCACTTATTCAACTGGAACATTTTTTCAGAGAAATAAAAAATACTGAACATTTTTTGCCCCTGATAAGATAAAACTGTGTCCAAAATTGCCCCTATTTCTTATCTAGTGCACTAACTAGGGTGAATGCCATGTTGTAGGGGTGTTTGAAGGTTAAGTGAGGGCTGCTCCAGCCTTTGTTGTGCCCTCAGTGTTTATGCTATAATTGCATTGTGGAAAGCCGTGGATAGCAACCGATGCTATGCAATCGGTCTCATCATCCTTTGTGGTTGCCATGACACTGTTTGAAGCTCGCTGGTTTAGTGTCCACAGCTGGTGGAAGGTAACCACAGGATAAACTTTCCCGACATGCCAGAATCGCTCTGCTCGCACCAGTTGTCAACTCAGTCGTCGGCTCTGGGGGGGTCACTTTAAAACCGAGGTCAAAACTGAGTTCAACTGTGGCAGAAAGTAAACTAAAAACCAGGGCAAGGGTTAAAGAGATCAGCGTGGTGGAACATCTACAGGCACAGAGCCTCTAAAACTGAAAACAGAGTGAATGAAAACATGTTTGTGTACTCTTTTCTCCACCAAAGAGGTATTTGATCTCCAAAAACACTCCCACACTTTCCGCCTGACCGTATTTTCATCTCTGCAGAGGCTCTCTGCCCTTAATCTATGCCATCTCCTTCATAACATTAGTTTGCCATTCAATCTCTATCTGCTCCTCTAAACAGATTGTCCTCAGCTAATTTCCCCACTCCTCCAAGCCTCCGTCCTTTTACGGCCATTTGCTAACACTTCGCTGCCATCCCCGACGGCTCAGCGCTTATCCCCGCATCCATTTCCCAGTGCTCCTTTTTCATCATGTCCCAACACCGAAGAACATTGTCCTTGATTGCTTGGCAGATGTTATTATCCTGGGCTTATATCTTCACAGTCACATTAGCCATTTGCACAGCTTGGCACTTAGCAAAGCAAGGCAGGTGAAAGACCAGGCTCGAGGGGGAGAAGCAATGGAGGCCCCACCTGGAGCTGGGGCCAGGACTCCTCTCACCACCATTAGCAAAAACACCACCTCCCCGTCCTCCATTTAGCTAATACTTGTGCGTCTCCCTCAACGTTCTTGCTTTCAGCACTCGGTTTAAGCTCTTTTACCCAGCTGTTGCTGGATTTCCTGCCTGATAATTTCTCTAAAGCACCAATCCCGTTCCATCCAGCTTTTCAGGTTTTCTCTGTCTTTTCCCTCTCACAGTTTTCCCCCAAACTTTGCCCATTTCTTTTTCATTAACAGTGGAGACACAGTAAATGGGGCAGTTCTTCCAAATTATAGATGCCCTTATCAATAATCAAGAAACCGAATCCACCGGAAATGGTTTCATAGGGTAAAAAATGAAGTTACAATAATAATGGCAATAATATAAAAGCATCACTAAAGAGGGGAAATATGTGGTCTGCAGTTGCCAGTAGAGGTACATTTTACACCTTTGTGAGGTTTATTTGTCTCTGTATGTCAAATTTTCACTCACTGCTGCTGCTTTTGACACATTTGTTTGATATTCACAATTCGACATTTCATTAGATCACCTGCTAAATCAAATAAATGCTTGTTTACAGCCACCATAACCCAACATGAAGCTCCATAAACACAACTTCATTGTGCTCTATTAAAGATTAAAGCTCAGAGTTAAAGAGAGCACCACAGCAGTACAATTTCAAATGGAAAATGGCTTCTAAATTAGTAATACCAGAATTATTCGAACGACCGAAAAGCTGCTGTTTGAAGGAATCGAACCCAAGCGAAGCGAACGGCCACGGACGATGCAAGCGATGCGTCTGCAAAGCAGTGAGCATCCATAAAGAGCCTGTCACGTGATGCAAAGTCAAAAGAACAAATGTGTTCAATAACTTATGACCCTGGGAAGCCTCACACCGGCACACGCTCAACATACACACTCACGCACACGGAGCGCATTATAAATATGCATTTGTGCCTCTGCTGGTTCGGATGGGTCCTGGAATAATATTAAATGTCATTGCCTGTATCTCCATCTCACTTTTATTGGCAGCGCGTGGTCGGGGCACCCAACGGGAAGCGCCAGATCGTCAGTTTATGAGGACTGCACTCCCCACATGCAACACTTTCTTCCTGAGTGTGAGATGACAAAAGGAAGACAAATGCGCGAGGAGACGGAGAGGAGGGATCCAGCGAAGCTGCAGAGAAAGGTGGCGGGACAAAGAGATAGAGACTCAGGGAAGGGGGGGCGGGGGGAAGGTGAGTGACGCTACTCTTCTTTCATCCACCCCTTTACTCCAGTCGCCAAGGCAACATGCCTGCAGGGCACCGGTGAGATGCATAATCACGGGCAAAACAACAGAGAGGGATAGAGGAAAGGAGATACAATAAACAGGAGGAGAACGAGAGAATGGGAAGAAGAAGAAGAAGGCTGCAGATCAACAGCAGACTTGTCCTCGCTGATGGGAAGAAGAAGCGTGACCTTCAGGGACCCATCTCAGAAGTCTAATGGAAACTCGTTCATCAAGCGGCCTCACTCAGACGTTGGGGAATCTCCGTCCGAGTTTTACCAACAGTGAACCGGTGCGCTCGTGGCTGTGAACATCACGGCCTCGGCTCCAAAAATGACGCTATTATAAGAAATAAAAATTGGCGGAGTTAATCAAACCGAGGGTAGAGCTTGATATTTGGAATTAACTCGGCCAATAACACCGCAGGCTGCTGTAAGGATAGATAGAGTGGTTAAATCCACCAGCGGCAAAAATTAAACAGGTTAATTAAAGTCTCGCATTTCCCTCCGCTCTCATTTTGTCTGTATTTCACCGTTGAACGTGTGTACACACACATGCGCTCAGGACATTCGGCCATATTGAGATGGCCTTCCACTGGCTGCGTTTATTTTTCAGAATATTTTTTATTGCGCTGCCAAATTACATTTAATACCAAAAATCCAATCCTTTTTTTGTCCTTTTAACCTATAATTATGTGGAAGATTGCTCAAAACAAACAGGAGCACAATTATAGCAGTAATGAGGTCATTCTGGTGTGTATCACCCCATCCTCAACAACAGATTTGGTTGCTTCCAACTGGATCTGGCCCTGTTTTGATCCAGTCCCACCTCCCCAAAGAATCTCTAGAGTGTCATCAAGCATCCGCAGTCCTGATTACTGTCGTTTACTCTTCTCTTAGGCAAACACATTTCCAGACTTCAGGTAATTCAGAAGGCTGATGCCAGGCCCCTTAGGAGATTCAAATTAAGCGTAGAATATCGTGTTTATCTTGCTTTTCCCCTAATTTCATTTTTAAAATCGATTCTGAGATGGGACCGACCCCTCGCTGTAATAAAAGTCTTGTAGCCACTGGTGCTCTGGCCACGAAAAGTTTCATTAGAGATGCAAAGTAAACAGAACTACGCCCTTTCCTAACCTTGACAAAGGTCTATTATTCTTCTACAGTCACGCTGCCTCAAAATTTGATCTATAACTCTTTTAACTCGGTAAAATTTTATGCTAACAATAAAAGCCTTCAAACCTACTTTTGAGTAAAACATTAAGCGACTTGGGTGCTGCCCTGTGTTTAATCACCTGAGCCAGAGGTGGGAAATTGGTTTGCCTGAAGGACCACACTGTGGTTGTAGATCTTGATTAACAGGTCGTGGAGGTGGTGTGGGAAATTAAGCCCCCAAAACGAAGATCAGAGGTTGACTAAAAATCGTGCTTGATGGACTATTGACTGAGAAAATACTGAGAAAAGACTGAAGAGCCTGTAAATTGGTCCAACTAAAGATGGATGACGAGGCTGAAATGATAATTGGCCCCACCTTCTATAAGGACATGTTACAAGCTAGGTGAAGGAGGGATCTGAACCAGTTTCTAACCAATTAAGCTGCCAAATCTCTTAAATGTAGCTTTTGGAGAAGTTATTGTTAAGGCTGGGCTGGAAGGTCCATTGGGCCACATGTGGCCCCTGGGCCTTAGTTTGCCCACTTCTGCTCCAAGCAATACTTTGGAGATGAATCCTTTCACACTGAGAGAGTCCTGAAAGTCGTTTTCCCTCCCCCGGTTCGATGACTAACATCTCCTTTCATAACGTTTGACATCACATCAGCGCAGGTAAAGCTAAAGCACATGGGCGTCGATAAAACGGAGGTTTTCCTGATTGCTTTCACTGCTTGGATTTGCTCCTTCCTTACATTATTGATTCGATCTCTCCTGGACGAGACGGTAATCTAAAAGTGCACGTGAGCGCCTCGGCTCTGGAACACCAGCCTAGTCCAACAAAAACCCCAAAGACTTTCAAATCCCTCCTTAAAAGTTTTACAGACTAGCTTCAGTCTTTCCGTTTGACATTTTTTGATTCGTCTCACGGTTGTCCTTCCATCCTTTCGCTGGTTTCAGGATTAGCGTGGGCCCTCGGTGGCCTCGGCCTTGCGACTGATATCGCAGGGCTACTCCGTTTGCCTTCGCCTATCGGTGAAACGCTTTTTGCGGATCATCTGCCACAGAACGCCGACACCCTGTTCTCTCACGGCTCCATTGTCAGAGTATCCAAACCCTGATTCGTAAACACAATCGTTTCAGCAGGGTTGTTTCTGGATTCTCTCTGAGGGGTTATATCCTAATCTCGAAATATAATAGTCGGACACACACACAGCCAACGTTGTGTGTGATATTGTTTTTCCCGTGTTGCAAGTTCATCTTGTCAGTATAACTCGGTATTCCATCCGTCCTCCGCCACCTCACCAGACGCATCCTTATTGGATTTTCTTGACTGCCTCGGAGTGTCCTCTTTCTCCTCGATCCTCCTTTCATATTATCCTGAAAAGACCTTGTTCTCTGCTGTCTGCGCGCGTCGTTATTAGCTCCAGATCTGGGTGTTTCTGTCATGCTGAATGATCTCAGTATTAGAAAGTGCTCTCCATCAAAACTGCGTTCATCTTGCCTTTGTCAGCCATTTGCATATCACGGGGGGGGGGGGGGGACCACAAGGAGACGAGCACCATCCGAAGGTGGTTGGGGAGTATGAGGGTAGTGTTAAGGGGGAGGTGGAGGAGGAAAATTTGGGGGGGTAGGGGGGGGGTGTTTTGTTTTGGGTTGGGTGTTTTTTGGGGGGGGGAAGGGTTTTTGTGAATGTTGAGGAGGTATGGGGATTTTATGGATTGGGGGGAGTTAGATAAATGTGAGAAGAGGTAGAGGTTTGGTGGGGGGGGGGGGTGTATTGTAGAGAGGGGGGGGGAATGGGGGTTTGTAGGGAGGGGTTGTGGTGGTGGTGTTATGGGGTGAGAAATTTGTGTGAGGGGATTTTGTGGGGTGGGAGGGGGTGGGGAGGGGGAGTTGGTGGGGGGGAATGGGGGTATGGGTGTAGATAAGTGGGGGGAGGGTGGAAATTTTGGGGGGGGGAGGATGGGGTTATTTTGTGGGTTATATTATAAGTAAAATTGTATAAGAGGGGGGGGGAATTAT
>CAAE01015022.1:546056-559638 GCA_000180735.1 Tetraodon nigroviridis | reverse complement strand
CCCCCCCCCCCCCCCCCACCCACCCACCCACCCACACCCTCTTCGATTGTGAGCAGAAATGTGGATCTTGAGATTGTATGAAACGTGTAATAACGAGTCAGCTGTGGGGGTATTAATCAAGATGTTTGCCCTAGAACCGGAAGAAGAGCGTCATCTTCTCAGTCTTCAGCGTCTCCCGTCTTTCAAAGTTTTACCTGCAATTCCCACCTTAATCCAAACACAATGCGCATGATTGCCCTAATCTTCCCTTTTTATTATTATGTTATTTATGGTTATTTAATTATTGGATGTTTCCTCGACACCATGCTGCGCACATGCCCGCGCCTTTGCAGGATTGGAGGAGGCGGGGCGGGAAGGTGGCCGGACGTGGGAGCGCGTCTCCTCCATCAGAGGGCGGGCTTGTAGCGCCGTGCGCGCAGCGTGCGAGTCTGCTGCTGCTGCTGGTGCTGCTGCTGGTGCTGAGGAGGAAGATGATGATGATGATGAGAGGAGCGGCAGGTCCACGCCAACCTTTCAGAGCGGAGCCAAAGCAGCAGACACCGGCCCAGAGCTGCCAGTTGTGAATGTGGGAGCCCGCGTTGCCTTATCCAAGAGCTGCCTGACAGATCCTGTATTTTCTTTTTTTCTTTTTAAGTGCGCAAAGGTGAAGAAAGTCTAGGAAAAAGATGCCCCGAGGGCTCTCATCGCGATGGGATTTGAGTTGAACACCAGCCAGAAGTCACCCTGACTGAGCCGGCGAGGTGAGGTGAACTGGGAACTTTAATTAAAGGACGCGGCTGAGCGCTGGGATGTTGTGATCTGCACCGAGGAGCTGGGAAAGAAAGGGAATCGGAGGGACTATGGCTCTCGCAACGCTTTCCATCAGCCTCATCACCCTGGCGCTCTCCAACTTGCACCTGTCCAGGGGCAGCAACCGGCATGCGGTGTACTGGAACAGCTCGAACATACTGTAAGTGTCTGCCCACGGCAGCCTCCTCCGTGTTAACAGCGAATTAACTTGTGTGCGTCTCCGCTGACGCGCGCATCCAAGGCGCCGTTTACGCAGCAGGCGATCTCCGATGTTTGGAGCTGTGAAAAAACGACTGTAGCTCATGTGGATGCATTATTCAAACACCCCCAAAATTGATTTTTAATCACGTCTGAGGTGGATTCAAAGGGAGTCATTTCAGCGCTCAGGCAGAAATCAGCTTCCTCCAAGAGGCTGTTGCTTCTCTGCACCTGCCTGCAAGTGTTTCTATCTAAATATTTGATTTGCATCTGACATTTAATCCATCTGGCTCTGGCTTTACTGCAGCGACGCAGTGAACAGTTCTGATTTTCCTTCCTTCACAAACCACCACGAGTGTGAACCTTATCTGCGGATAAGGTACCAGTGATCTTGCATCCACACACACACACACACACACACACACACACACGGGAGTCCTTCCCTGGGTTCTGATTCCCCCCCACAGTGGTCAGCTCGCTCAGCTCAGGTAAGCCCACCCTGGGGCCTTCTTTACCTGTGAGCAGCTTTCTGCGGGGGCAGAGATCGATGTGGGTTCCACTGCCTTTGTCTCCTCATTAGCCAACAGTAAATCCATCTTTCTCACATTCTTTTATCTCCTCCCCTCTCACACAACCTCCCTCTTTGTCGCCCCCCCCCCCCCACTCCTCCTCCTCTTCTATCAGCATTACTCCTCCGTCCATTTGTATTCCACGCAGATGTGGGTCTCTCCTATCACCTCTCTCTATCTCATACTTGGTTATTTTCTCCCCTCACTTCTTTCTTTGCTTGCTCCCCCCCTCAATTTGCCCCCCCCCATCTCCTGCATCTCGTTACTGCCCACCCCATCTGCTCGTGCTCCCTCCTGAACCGCCCAGCCTCTCAACTGTGTGTGCACATACGCTGGATGATTGGAATTAAAATGACATTAAAGTTATTTTATTGAATGCGGGCGTGGAATAATTCAAATATTTGAAGGTTTCCTCGTGTCAAAGAGTGATAAAACTGCAATAAAACCTGATGGAAGCAGCCAAGGTGGTGCTGCAGCACCATCGTGCCATCATTAATAATAATATTTGAATGACAGAAACACATTTATTTTACATTTATGCTTGTGGTTTATCTTCATAATACAATATGAATAATAAAGGGCTTTATTAATAGACTAACAATATTTGTCCCATCAGTCCTTCCAGTTGTGCTTCATGGGAAACGTTTCTCAGTTTGATTAAGGTGATTCAGTGTAAACACAGTAAGTCATTACAGGGTTTGAAAAGGTTGTGCGCTGTGTGTTTAAGATTATGTGTGTGTTACGTGTGTGCACTTGTGACCAGATGTGTGTCCACGTGCCCCTGTGTGCAGATTTTAGCATATCTCCACTGTAAGATATATAAAAAGGGGGGGAAATCTCTTAAATAATGCAAAAATTGACCCAGTTTGCAGGTAGCAGGCAAATCCTCAGAGGCCGTGGGCAAGAATACTGATGGTCATCAAGCTTTAAAAGGCCTGAGGCGCGCGGCTACGGCCCCACCGCTCTGTCCGCATGCTGAGAGAAGCAGCTGTAGGTTTCAGCTCTCTGGCTTCTCCATTTCAGCTTCTGCAGATTCAGAGAACCAGGATGCAGACGTATGGCACGCACCCAGTCACAGTGTAAAAAATCCTCTTTCTGGTTCTGTTTTCTATCAGACGACTGCATTTGTTTGATGTTGCAGTTAAACATCATCAGGCGGTGGACGGTAGACGCGCCCCGCCATGATGGGATGTCTCCCAGTAGCTCTGGGTGCTTTGATTACAGCCCAAACCTCTCACGCCCCTCCTGGCCTCCCATTAGAATGTATTACTCTCACCTTCCGCTTCCGCTCTCAGCGGTGCGCCCGACCAGCTCGTTACAGATGTCCCTGCTAATGGCTCACCGAGGCAGGGAAAAAAAACACGCAACACGCAGGCCATTAAATCATCTCGCATCTAAGGCCATCTGCCAATTAGAGGGGGAAGGGGGGTTGCGGAACATCTTGCGAGCACGCGGGAGCAGCGGTGCTCTGCGGTAGCCTCGCCCACCCACAAGCGCTGCCCCCGCGCGCCTCGTCACCTTCCTCCCATCGGGCCTCTAGTCAAACACGTCGCGTCTCCTGTAATTGGGCACCGCCGTGTTGGCGGGATCAAAACAACCGTTGGCGCCTTTATTCACTCTGCCACTCCCTCTCAAAGTGGCAACCACCTTGGCGAAGCCTTTAGCTTAGCAGGAATGTCAGACACAACTGTCTCAGCCCAGGAACGGCAGTCTCAGGCACATTTCTTCACTAAATCTGAAAGTCTTTTGGTGTTCTGTGGCTGATATATATATATATATATTTTTTTTTTTTTTTTTTTTGAGGTATGTTCCGATCCGTAATGGTCCGGCCCTCAAGACCACATAAAAGAAAAATCCAACACATTCTCTGACACACAATGTCTCAGAGTAGAAAACAAGTTATCACCTTGACAAATCGCTTCCCTGAGAGTTTGAGTTACTGAGGCCCGGTGATCAATGGTGAGTCGCGGCGCTGCCTCGCTCGCTGGGCTCATAAACCGGCAGAAGTAGGAGGGGGGCCCGTGGGTCCCCCCTCCGACACAGGAGTCAATTCCCTTTATATTAAGCTTTTCAATCACATCTCCTTTTTTCTTTGAAATGATAGCTAAAAAAAAAAATCGGAATACGCAATTCTAAATTTTTCAGCTATTCGTACTTGTTGGTGCAAAACGAACGCTTGCACGGGCATATTTTCAGATGCACAGACAGTGTGGCCACTCATCTGCTGCCGGCGAGACACCAGAAGGCGCGGCTGTCACATCACGACCCACGGTGAACAACACCACCTGTGACCTTGTTTGTTCAGATTCTAACATACATGTTATCATGTTTCACACGGAGACAGGAGATTCCCGCCATAGCACAATGACAAACATGACCGCTTCCATTTATAGGAGCCATACACGTTCATTTGTTTGGGACTGAAATGCTAATTATAGTATTTATAGTCAAGAATGACTTTAAAATACTTTTTTGTACTTGACAACTCACAGGCTAAAGATAAGAACTAAGTAGGAGAGAAAAATTTGATTAAGAGAAGTGAAAAAAAAATGAGAGATGACAAATCCAGCAAAGAAGAGATCCAAGTGTGGCAAAGACATCACTGGAGGGAAGGAGTGGGTGTAAGGAAGCGACTGGAAGAATGTGGAGGAAAGGTGGAAAGTGGAGCAAACTGTCAGGAGACGCAGTGCGAGCGAGGAGATTGGCTGAGGTGGCTGAAAGTCGAGGGAGGGCAAACCGGAGTGCGCATTTTACCGGATGTGGAACTCTGCTGATTTGCTCAGACGTTGCCGTTGCCGAGGAGACGATCCCCCGGGGAGTTGATCCGTGTCACGGGCCGGGTCATCTGTGTGAACCGGTGCGCGGAGACAATGGCCGCGTGCTGCTCGGAGCGTGCAGGAGAGAGCGGGTCGGTTGATGCCCGGCCAGGTTGGGCGTTTGCAGGCAACTCTGTGCCCTTCTCCCAAAAACAAATCCATTTCACGCGCTGAAAGTCAATATCGACATTCACTGCATCACAAATAGCTGAAAATATGCTAAATGACAGCGTAAAATAACAGATTTTCGTTCTCTGTTGAGCTGCTTTTGAGGATTTAGCTTCATATCATCGAGAAGCTTCGTTTCAAATAAGCAGTTAACATAATCAACTTGCTTCCAGATGCTGTAGATGTGCTGTGGCATCTCACAGTCCACTCAGAGGTGTTTTAGCTAACCTTTTTTAGCTCCCCAGGATATGCCGTGAGTCATATAAACTGATGCAGAAACGCTGAAAGGATGTTTAATGGTTTACATGGAGGCGAGAGCGGACGTGCGGATCAATACGCAAAATACGGCAGCCGTACAGGACGGAGGTGAAAGGATCCTGGCTGGACAAAAACGCAACAATCAATCTGGGTATATCGGGCGATCAATGTCGAAATGCATTTTTAATTGGATTTGATGGTGTCTGCGAAGCTGCGGCGTGGTATTTGGAGCTCAGCTCAAGAAGCTTCCCTCCAGTATTGCCTTGGATCTCCGCGAGCTTGAGAATTGATTTCTACAGAGTTGTCAAACACAGCTCAAGGGCTCCCGCTCCATGGAGACTTCAAATATGTCATTAACCAAGGCCTTGGTTGACGACTGGTGACCAATTCACCGTAGGCAGTGAGAAAATGGGCTGAATGCTGATTACAGTACAAATCTAGGTTTGAAATATTCAGAGAAAGAAAATACGTTTGGCATAAATTGGTCCGTTTCAGCAATGCACACTGTCTGGACAGATACTTAAATTAGATTGGCTCTAAAATTATTCATCAAAGAACTCTCAGGACTTCATCTGTGAAAATAATCAAAACTTACTTTGTGCGTTGAGACATCCTTTAATGTGAATTGAGCCTGTTATACTCCAATGCATCGCATTTACACATGGAAATGTTTATTACTTCATTAATCGAGAAATCGCAAAAGTAAGCGCTTTTATAAAAATTCCTTCAAGACAAAAATCAATCACGCTTATTGTCCCTATCGTTCTTAAATAAAGACATTTAACTTTGCCCTGAAATGAAGGGGAGTTCAATTATAATGTCAGTGTGTGGGAGATATTAATGCACCAAGATCGAAACTTAATGGAACATGGGAAAATATTTGACGAAAGGCTAAAGTTTACAGGCGATTATAGCGCGTTCGCAGACTCTGGAAAATGCCAGAGGACACATCTGCAGCCACCCTCCGGCTGAAGTGGAGGGCTACTGTTGTTGGAGTTGAAAGATAAACACAGTTAAGCCCTTCATCATAAGATATTAGCATTTCATTAGCTGTGAGGTTATGAAAAGGGCTCCTAAAGGACAGTGGGAAACCCAGAGGAGATAGTCCTCATCCCAGACAGGTAGAACCGATGATTTCAATGCAAATTCTTCCCACAAAGAGGGCTTTCCAACTTTCAAATGGAGGCTCCACAGTACATTACACTGGCAGCCTGCACTGCGGCGACTCTTACCCACTGGGAAATTACATTACAGAGATGATGGAAATGGCTGCCACGTAGGGAAAAAAGATCAAAGCTGTTGATAGGTGGATGGTCACCGGCTAAAGTTTGATTATTCGGGAAATGGCTCTTGTTACGCTACATCTCCTGGAGAACGATATGGTAGCGGCAGTGCTTGTTGGAAATAATTCATTTTGTTATTGAAGCAGAAGGTCTCCGCTGAGGTGTGGCAATCGGGGGAGTATTTTTCAGCATGGCAGCACCTTCAGAGTTATCAGCGTTCCCACATAAAAAAGGGCAGCGGGTGAGGACGCCGGTTCGTGCTCTGTCATATCTCCTTCTCCGTTCACTCCTTTCGGGTCGTGAGCCATGACAGGTCCTCCTTGCGTTGCAGGTTATCTTCGTAGGTTAGCGGTCGATATGGCCGAGTTGTGTTTTGTTTTGGCACGTGAGAGCAATTTCAAGAACGAGGCGTTCTGTCATAATTGAGATTGTTTTTTGGTTTTTTTCCTCAGGTTTTGAATAGTAATTACAGAAAGATGTGAGGCCCTTTGGCAGCCGCCATCCCTTTAATGAGGCTATTTGAAGAAAATTGAATTGAAATTGAAATTTTTCTCGTGCTCTGTGCATCCACATGCACTAAAAATAATTTGACCCTTGAGCAGCATCAGCAGCTGCCGCCACTTGCTTAATGTATGCCTCCTATAATGTCAACGCGAGAATTTAAAACAGCGAATCTGTAAGAGAAACTCTTTCTTTGGAAATATGATAGCAAAGCCCTGAGAGAGGAAAGTGTGATATAAGTGGATTAGTTGAGTGGCTGCTGGCAATAAAATTACGCATATGCTCTTTTCAGAACGCCGCAAAGCCGTGCAACTGTTTTCCATTTGCAGTTGCTGAAAAGCGAGCGGAAATGCAACACTCTTGGAGAAAGCTCACAGTTATTGTAAACTTCAGTGTGGTTCCTATGCATTTGTTAGCCAAATCCTCCCACAAGTGTGGCACAAGCAGGACACCGAGTGAATGCAGCAAACGTGATATAATGAATAGATGCAGTTTTTTGGAGGCCGCCTCACAGCGAGGACACATCTGTCCGTGTTCTATGTCTTCATTGCTTCTGCAAATACTTCAGTATCCTCTCACCGTCGGAAAAATGCACTTTTCTCCTTGATTGGAGGCTCCTATTTGGACCAAATCACGAGTTATTTAAGGGAAACTACAGCAAACGTTCCACGTTTAAGTCGGAATAACCTGGGAGTGGGGGCAGGGCCATGGTGGGGGGAGGGGTGGATAATGGAATTAGTCAAAAACTTTCTTTTTTAATATAAATAATAATAAATAAAATAATGGGGGTTTATGATGTAGGTTTTGATGAAGGGCCACCAATTGTGCTTCCAAAATGATTTCCTTCTCAGGCAAAGACTAGGAAATATGGCAACACCTCTCTTTAACTGTACAAAGGTGTGTAATGAGGAGAGGCACCAGTGTGTCGTCTGTCTCAAAGCGCTTTCTCGTGACAGCTTGAAGCCAAACAAGCTCAGAACAAGTTTAGAGACAAAACTTCCAGAGAACAAAGGGAAAAACTCGTAAACTGCCGTGCTCAACAGTGTCTTTCCATTAACGCCGCACACAAAAGCGCAGAAACGAATGCTCTTCTGTGCTATGGACATGGTTCCAACGGTGGATGACACTGCAGCCAGGAAGCTAAGGGCTGTTCCCCTGTCCAACGACTCTGTCGCTAGGTGCATTTGGAGCAGCTTAATTAGAAGATGTCAGATGGAAGACGCCTCTGACAGGAACAAAGATTGTTTATTGATTAATTTTTTTTGGAATCATGGAGATGACATGAGGGAGGAATTACTTCTCTGCTGGGGGGATTTAGGCTATGGCTGGAAAATCAGTGGAAGGTGGAGATGGAACATGAAATTGCTCTCTAAAGACAACAAGCTGCAGAACACAGCGAGCCTGCGCATGAAAGGACACATCTCTGCCTTTCAGGAAACATTTGCAGAGATATTTCCTGATGCAGGATCCCAGCTAAAATGACTAGATATGTGACTCTCCTTGGTACATCAAAGGGGGAAGAGTTTGTTGATGCCACCTAAGATTCAACAACAAAGCTGCTGGTTGCATTTTGAACATTACAATGTGCAAAAATCTATGTATCTATACAAATATTGAAAAGCAAACAACAATAACAGAGACTTTATTATTGAATTTCTATTTTTATGTATATTTGTCAAGTCAAACGTGAGGTTTAAATGTGTCAACGAATAGAAATGAGAGTTTTACCCAAAAGTAGGAACCTTCGCACAGTCAGTTGTGGCAGGACTGAAAAGAGTGACGCACAAGAACACAGGTGAAGGTAACAGGTGAAGCAAACCACACCAGCAGCAGACCAAGTCTTTGTCCTCGTCGTCGAGCCCATGCAGAGCAGGACACCTACGAATATCAGAGAAACATCCGGTAAGATGCCAAACTTTTTAAACAAACACAAATGCAGATTTGTTTGTGCCAGCCTGACTGGAAATGCTTGGATTGTTATTGTTTTATGCCCCTGTGTGCTGATTGCTTTGTTGAATTTTTTGTTACTTTCCAAATATATGATTTATTATGATATTTATGTATTAAGTACATGTAAATATTTTAAATTGGTTTGAAAATGTGGCTGATTATCATGAAATGGAAGCTTATTGATTGTGTTCTTAAATGCAATTCATGTTATTATTTGAAATGTTGAACTAATTTAATATTAATAACACACATAAAAACTGTAAATACAAAACAGCAATTGGTTAATTAAAATTTGTATATTTTATTTATGTTTATTATTATTATTATTATTATTATTAGTAGTAGTAGTAGTAGTAGTAGTAGTAGTAGTAGTAAAAAGCTGCGAAATTTAAACATCTGATTCTGACATAACACTGATTCACACATGGTTTAGTATAACACTTTGTTATGCTAAACCAATTGACCGCAGTGAGTAGTACTGTTTGCACTTAAATTGCAATTACTTTTAGAAATGACTTATTTTTCTGTCCACCTAATGATCACAGCAGCTGCTAAACCGCACCTGAAATTAAAACAATGCAAAGAAGAAAAACCTGCTCATTCATTCAATTAATACAGTTCTTACATCTCCGAGTAGATGATCGGCCTCTCTCAAGTGAAGAATTGCATAGGATTCAAATAGAACGTGACAGTATTTATCTATGTCATATATATTTACATAGCTCTCCTGCATGTAAATCTATAACATGTTGCAGTGAGAGTTTTTATTCAGCTTTGTGTGTTGCATTTGTGTGTGGCAATTATCGTGCGTGGCCAATCACAGAGAGCAGGGTGCTCTTGGTGGTTACTGGCCTTCTTTTTGTCTGCTTATTCAAATCTTCAACCTCATCGTTTAATCAAGTCTCGTGTTGGTCCGCTTCAAAAATCTATTTGGAATTCATTTGTTGCCTTGATGTGTAAATTGACTGATGGTTAATACATGAGCTACAGCACGCGCATAATCACGGCTCCGTACTCACTTTTTTATCCTCCCCCTTTCCTGCCTGGGATTCTCACCCATCGATTCATAGGGACAATTCATGACTCGTCTCGCACTGCTGGGATCCTCCATCAGTGGGGTAGTGGTGGTGATGGTGGTGGTGGAGTTGGGGGTGGTTTTCCTTTCCACGCCCACTTGTTTTCTCATCCTGACTCGGCACGCTACCGTGTTAAGAAAACCAGCCTCGCAGTGTAGATGTAGACAGCTTTGCTAGTGGTAATTGGTACACAGAGAGAACGTAAGCCAGTGGCCAACGTGTACGCCACACTCCCCTGTTAAAACGGTGCACAATCTCCTCTGGCTGTGTACCAAACGGCTCTGTTTGCTGAGGTATTTATTTGATTGGTTCAGCTGTGTTTTGGAGCTTCGGGCTATGTTCGGCACGCATCTGTGTCTAATGAATGTAAAGCCTCGCTGTACATGACACGTACTCGGTGTTCAAGACGGGTACCGGGAAAGGACTTAAAGCTGCCTTTTCCCCCATCATAACACCCTAAATAGTGTGCACAGAAGAGTGTAAAGCTGGGAGACACACAGAGACAAGCCCAGATCCTCACCATGCTGTGTGTGTGGGTGTGTAGAATATCAATGTCCTGCCGAGCACTTTCACTGTATATACGTCTGTGTGTGTGTGTCCCCGGGAAATATTAAATGACATTTGAGGTGTTTTCGTGCCCGTCTGGGTCTGTGCTTTACGTCCAAAGCACACATGGCTCACATGGGCTCTCGCTGCCTGTCTGGGATCTAATATGGCTTTTGAAACACCTTCTGAAGTGTTTACACTGAGCTCTCTGTCCCTGCTCTGCTCTCACCTTGAGTCAACGGGACCTCCCGAAAGGGTTCTTTTCTCCACCTGCATTGCCGTGGATGGGTGTGAAGTGGGGGGGGGGACCCCTGCCTGTTTACTTCCTTTTAATTTAATGCTTAATTACTGGAGAGAGAAAGCCTTTCGCGTGTCTTGCAACATTATTTTGGGATCTCATTCGCTCGCCTGATCCTCTTTCTAGTACAGTTTAGGTGCTCTAGGGAAGCTCTTGTTCTGTGCACAGCCGCTGCAGGTTCTTTCAACGATACAGTAGAGGTAAAGCGAGATGGTTATGATAAATAGATTTGCTTTCACAGCGTAATAAGTGATTCTGTGCCACTTCCCAGGAGGAAGAAGGAAGAGGGGATCCTGGGAAGAGTTACAAATATAACGAGAGGCAGAGGGAGACGGTGAGGTAGGGGGAGGAAAACTTTATAAAAGGAAACATAGGCGGAAGAGGGAGATATAAGATCCAGAGATGTAAAGGCAGTGAATGGATTGGAAGTGGGGATAGAGACGGAGGGGGGGCCTGCGGAATATTAATGGGCTCTCTGGCCAAGGGGGACGTTCAAAGAGCTTCGCTTTTCGTCTGGCGCTCAGGTAGAGGGTAGAGTTGGTTTAAAAACAGCTGGTTTGACTCACATTCACAGTAGAAGTAGCATCTACTGCAAAACATTAGCACCATCATCAAAAAGGAACTACAACTTTTAGCTAGCTTACGTCCATCTATACATTGGAAACAGCCTGACTTTGATGGCAGAGGTTTGCGTCACAAGTGAAATTCAGTGACAGGAGCCAAGAACCGATCTGAAGACACCAGGAATCGTGGGAAATTAACATGAAAGTCTTTGTATAGACGCGTGTCAGCGACATGCAAAGGCGCCATAAGCAGCCGAACAATAATGAGCATGTGGCCTTGAAGCGAACGAGGTGACGAGCACGTCACCTGGAGAACAGTTCCAGGCTAGTGTTGGCGTTGGAACAAAAGAAGGCAACAAGCGTTATGCGGAGGATGTTACATGACATAGATTCAGTCTAAGTTTGTAGGTCAAAACTGGGGAAAACAAAGAGATAGTTGACATTTTATTTCACTTTTTTTTCATCAGGATTTATCTAAATTGCTTGCGGAACTTTTTCTTGAAGTCACATTTTCTTCACATCTCAACAACTTCTGACTTGGCATTTGCGAATCAACAAAATGGCAGTTATCCCTAATTAGCCCGGTTTAATTTCCCTAATGGGAATGAACTTTTTGTCAAATTAGAGTTTCCATGAAGATTTGACTCGCGCCTCCTGCACCTGCATTGAGGAGGTAAACGAGCCTCATGGAAACCGCATCCCCAACTTCTCTGCTGCACTGGGGAGGTCGCAGCCATTTTAGAAATGCCAGGGACGTTAATTAGCATTCATGTGTGGTGTCTTGTGCGCGAGGTCTCGGTTTTTAAGATCTATAAAAAAATAAATTGCTGTTTGTCAGCAAAATTTCTTCACGTCCTCCCCCTCCCGCCTCTTGTTCATTAAACAGTTCATCGGCCGTCTGTGTTATTTACGAGCAGAGTCCAGCCACTTTAAATGCTGTTTTCAAACTGGTGTCAGTCCTATTGTGAGTGTGAACACGCAGATCGTATTAGGTCTGGTGTTTGGCTCCTCTCCGAGCGTCTGCTCACTGCCTCGTATGCAAAAAGCGGCCATTTTTCAATCAACCTTGTGGTTGATTTTCAGGTGTTAAATATAGATCTGGCCTTCCGCAAGGTAATTTACCCAGAATTCATCTGACCTCTGAGGTCGCTTGGTGAAATGACGCCTTTAATCACTCACCTCCACTCTGTATTTTTGTGGCCTGTGGAGTCACGGAGGAGGTCACTGGAAGTAAACTGGCTGCGAGTTTGCATTAGTTGCTGGCTAATAACGAAACACTGCACACCGGCTGAAAGTTTAACACTGTTAAAAAAAAGTCTGTAAAATTCTTGAACGTCACGGAGGAAGGAAGTGAACATGAGAACATGCGTTATAATACTGAGAAGCCTAATGAGGCGTCACACACATCTGCATGTACAAATAAATAAAATAATGTAATGCATTGATGCAACATATCAAGACAGCCAGCCGCTGAATGAAGAAGTCTGTTTTTACTGAAGTAGAAAAGAAAGGGAGAGAGAGGAAATAAAGGCAGATAAGGTGTTGGCTGTTAGCTTCACTCTTTAAGGACACCAGTGCAGAAATCAGTAAAAATAAAATAAAAATAACAAAGCTATAAAACCCAGATTGGTCTGAAAATCCCTGACCTTAAGTCCTGAGTCTGTGGTAAAAGCACATATAAAAATCAATCTCAGGCTTCAAAACAGGCCCACAAAGAATTAAAGGAGGCATCTATTGTCTACAGATAGAGGGATGGATGAGATGTTTTTACAGGTTCCTTTGTACCAAAGGCCTACACGGGGAACGCAGCAGTGTTTGCTGCTAATGAGTGTTTTCAGGGCAGTGCATCCAACAATTCTATCACAGGTTTGAATTTTCATGCCAGTTGCAAAAAATGCAACCTTCTGTCTTCAAAAAATTAACAATTACCATTCGGTATCAAAAGATTAACAGTAGAAAATTACCAACAATGGCAAAGAGCGATTAATTATACAAGAAACTGGTAACTGAAACGCATATTTGCTGTTTTCCTTATTACCAGACACCTTTAAAACATAAAAAACTATGGTTTATTAAGTCCAGATATTGCACACACCAACACAATATTTACACCCAAGATAGTTAGGATAGTTTAAATTATGCTTTTTTGGTCAATAAATTCACATAAAAACCTTCACTGGGTAAAAAGTCTCAAACAGAAGACTGAAAAAGAGGCTGTTGTACCTTTGCAAATGTTGTATTTTTCTGTGCCTTTGCAGTTTTTTGTGCCAGTAAAGAGATTGGCCCGTGCATGTCAAGGCTAGAACTTGTATGCAGTATAATTCTTAGCGGCCTTTCTCCTGACACAGGTAGCGCTGCTGCGACAAATGGAGAACCGTTAGCCAGGTGGTGCAATTGTACCCAACTGCAAACTGTAGTATGTTTCATCCTGCTCTTGCAGTTTGCTGGACAGCCAATCAGTGAGCCCTCTCGGTCACCAGGCAGCCGGTTGTCAGAGCTATGTGAGTCTTGACACTCTTGTGCTGAGCCCCCTTGCTTTAATGCGCAAATCTTCAAAAACACTGAAA
>CAAE01015022.1:532926-543540 GCA_000180735.1 Tetraodon nigroviridis | reverse complement strand
CGCCTGTGATTAACGCAGGCTTAACTAACAATGACTAACACAAGCAGGGAAGGGCATGGGGCTCTTTCCTGGGGGCGAAACCCTGCAGGTGTGGTCCACTTCTCCGGTGCTTGCTATGAGCACAGCCCATCATTGGTATTCATTTCCAGCGCCTAATTCCCCAACAGTATCTTTTCCCCTCACTTCTCACTTGACAGAGGACCGTGGGTTAAACACCGGGGGGAGTGCTCCATCACGACTAGATCTGATCCAATTAAATACAGATTTAATCAGCCCTGCAGTCAGCGAGTGAATACAAAATCTTATCAGACCCGTGGTAACCAGAGGCCCGGCAGTGTGGGCAGCGGGTTGCATCTACCAGCCGGAGGATCGGCTAAGAGGTTAAGTAGACGCGTTGATCCGACTGGGTCTGACCTACCAGTGCAGCAGTAGCACAAGGCGCTACCCTCCACCAAAAATGTAAGATATCCCCCCAGTCCCTTTGTCCTCTCAAATGGCTCCAGCTGCTAATCGTTGAAACCTTTTCCTCCGCGCAGGAAGCAGTCCTGTGATATGAGGCACAGCCCCCAAGTGGCCCATCAAAGTCCATCGTAACTGCTGTGTCACCTTCAGAGTTCCAGTGGAGAATTGTTACAGCAGGAATGGCTGCAGCCCCTACTAATGAGAAGTCATTGGATTTTTCTGATTATTCCTCACAAAGCCACGGTCATTTCAGTCCCAACCTGCGACTTAATTGCAGGCGCTACTGAACCACAGCCTCACTCATTAACGCTTCTGCTGATCAGCTAACTACAGAAACAAGCTAACGTAACGCAGCATGGTATTAATTGTACTGCGTCTGAATCCGAGCCAGGCCGACACGCGCACTGATGAGGCTTCGTGCTTCTCGTAGATTGGCGGTTATTTCTGTTTATGCAAACCATTTCAATCATTTTCCGGCTTCTTGGCTGTTTCTTAGGAATTAGACGCTATCGGATCATCTGTCGACATTTTCCTTTGTGGGTTACAGGATTACTCAGGGAGGCATTTCAGAGCCTACCCGGAGAGAGCAAAAACTGAAATTACTGTCAGAACTGTCAAAGCATTTGTTAATGGAAGAGGTGTCATTAGTTAATTACACTGTGAAATCGTTCCTTGTTTCCTATGAGCGTTTTAGCTACGTCCTGCCCCTGGGATGGACATCTTCTCTGTTGCACAGCCTCATTAATTGCATCTTGTGTTTGGGGGAAGACTCACCTCTCTTGTTATTTCCAGGTGTAAATGAGATGAGGACAAAGGTTACCCTGAGCCCCACAAGGCTGTTTGCTCCTTTTTGGGGCGGTCTAGCGCCACCGTCATCTGGTAGCTCAACTGTAGTCCTGGGTTTGGAGGTGCCTCCTCAGTTTTTGCACTCATCCAGGCGAGTTTTTAAGCCCGTTCAACTCCAGCAGCTCCTCTCAAAGTTGGTGCTTTTGTATTTGCATACCGAACAAACAGGAAATTGTGTTCATTTGTATGCAAATGTGTTTGTCCCCAAGGCTGAGATTTTGAATTAAAAGTTTTACCATCCCATTAATTCCAAATTACACACGGGCACTGACGTGGGCTTCTCCACTCGGCAGGAGGGGGGTATCTGTCTTCCTATCCAAACGCATCTCTGTCAGTTGAGGCTGTTTCGTTTTGCCATCTGCGATACGGAGTAAGATTTTGGATTTAATCTGGTCCACTGATTTGGAGATTGATCGTCTGCACCAGGCCGCAATCTCTCCTTAATTATCTCGTGGAAATATGCAAAGAGCTTGCTGTGATTGATACTGGAGGATACTACAAGGGACAGACGCGGGAAGGCCTTGGACTGGTTGATTGGCAGGTTTGCGAGGAACGAGAGGCTGTCCACTCATGCCGATGTAACACACCTCATCTGTCTTGCTCATTAAAATACACATACAACCGGATGGAAAATGCATGACCCCATCAATGACGAGTAGCAAGTATGGCCTGATACCGACAGGCAAGGATATGTAAAGTATTAGGACGCACACATCCGCTTCTCTGTAAACATGCGCAAAAAGACACAAGTCTTTGTCATACTGTCGTGGAGAGTGATCAATGGATAGATGGATAGATCAATAGAAAGAAAAGTGTCTTCAAAACTTGAAGGAGGGGCTTAGTCTCTACCGGCAGGTAACCCTTGGAGAATAGCAGAAATGCCTCGCATCACCTTTGACCCCAGGATCTGAGCTAAAACTTCTGTTCTAATCTGTTTAAAACATTTTTCTTTGTACTTCCATTGCTTCTTGTGCTTAAATTCCTAAAATGTGTGGGAATAGTTGGAATTTTAAAGCTGGAACAGCAACTGGTACCTAAAATAATGATACTAATCGAAAATGATGCCTGGAGGGGGAGATTGAATGAATAAATGAATTGTTTCTTCTTTGTTGGCAATAAATGAAGTGTTAGTGGATTATGGTTGTACTACTGAGGTGTAGTCTTGCACTTTTTCTATCACTCCTTTACTGCTGTGGGTTTGACTACAAATTAAATTTGCCCCCCACCCACTCTTTTTTTTTTTTTTTTTTTTTTTGCAAACATTTTGCATAGAACACGAAAACACTGGGAAAAATACGCACATACGCACAGTGCCAGTCATGAATGAATAATACATTGAGCACATCCTGTGCACACGCAGACTTTTGGCAGGAGCCCGATGACTCTGAGCGATGAGCCAAGGGGGACGCATCGTTTTTGTCTCCTCCAGTCAGAGAACCACATTGGCTGAGTGCTCACTTGCCAGGTTGTGTTAATGAAAGGAAGAAAAAGAATTAGGCTCTGTGTGTGTATGTGTGTGTTCAATAACTGGAGTTGGAGCTCACAAAATTTGAAAAATGACTGATGCAGACTCACAAATGTTTGTGTCAGCTCAATACTGTATGTTTTTTGTGTAAAAAGAACACTTTAATCATCTTATGTAACTGGAGTTGGGCTTGAAAAAAAGTGATGGGATAAATCATCACTTTGTCTTTTAGTCACTGAGGCCTGTAGGATACGAACCGTCTGGTAAACCTAAACTTTCTCACAGAATTTACTTTGCCTTTTTTTTAACTGTCTGCGCCTAAAAGAAAGGAAATGGATTAAACCAGGATTTACAGTCACAACAAGTTTGCATTGACTTATGGGTAACGGACTTAACCTAAACAAAATTCTGTGTGTAATCTCCCTCTATTGATTTGGGTGCATAAGTGTGTCTAATAGTAAATTTTGCTTTTTTTCCTGCTGTACTTGAACTCAATCTCAAAACAATATCTATTTGCAGGCGCAGGTTTGCACATTTCGTGACTGGAAAAATCAATTTGAAATGTATTAAAAACAGATGGAGGCAGGGTTGTTTTGTACCTGAGCAAAAACTATGGGGTTTTGTTTTTTTTTGTTTTGTTTTTTAAGATGTGACACCCTGCTGCTTTTTTAAATTCAAAAAGGCACACTGAGTCAAACTGTCTTTAAATTATGGTACTTCAATTATAATAAGTATTTAAACAAGTCTGTTTAAACTGATGTCCGTTATAAATACTTGTGGGTGGCATTTGGATTCGTTTAGTTGTGTAGATATGAGGTATATTGTTTACCATTTCCACAGAAACCCTTACCTCTATCGGATGAGTGCAGATGAGATTATGTAGATATTAACACGGAAGATTAAGTCCTAATACCAACTAGCTGTGTCTAAATTAGAACAGATGTCGCTGACAGGCCTGTTTTAAGCAGCCTTGCGCGTTTCAGCAAAGACGCGCAGAAAATCCCACACAGCGTTAATCAATCAGCAGGCCGCTCAGGTGACAGCTGTTTCATATTTGTAAGAAAAAGAAAGAAAAGCTCAAGTGCGCTTCCAAATCCATAGGTAACTATTGAGCTCGCTGGTCATCAGCGTTCCATTGTTCTGTCCTTGAAATGTCACAGAGGAGGACGGCTTCGCGATAGAGAGATTCTCTTCTGAACCGTGGAGACCTGCGACCGGCGGATACCAGCATCTGCTGGTATTGTAATTGTAAAAACAGTTTACCTAATGCTGTATCTAAGTTTGATATTATTTTGAGCTTGTTCAAAGAAAAAAGAACAGTAAGGATTATTTTCACTTAAGTTAGAAATGTAAAAAAAAAAGGTCTGGTTAAAAAAAATGTCTTATCCGATTACTCGAATCATTGCCAGAATAATAGAATACCTGACAACTAAAATAATCAATTTAATAGCAACAGTTTAAAAAAAAAGAGGTGGGTCTTTGCTTCCCTAATAGACGACCTCTATTTCCACGTTCGCCCTTGCTATCAGTGCAAAATGATAAGAGTTGAATGCTTTCCTGGCTTTAAAGCCCACCAGAATCTAGCTGCCAATGTCTTCCTGCCAGCAAAAGGGGTCAGAGCGACTGGACGGGTGGGCAACAGTCACCACAGATCGGCCCTGGAAGGGGGAGGAGAGAAGGGCCGCCGCATCTTGGCGGCTCCAGTGAAGCCGCCGCATCTTGGCGGCTTCACTGGAGTCTGACTAAGCCTTAAATGGCACCGCCACAATGATTCACGCTCGGCACCCGCACACACACATATACACACACACACACACACACACACACAGATGTCTAACCTCCAGCAGGCCTGTGAGGAATGATTTTGGAACCCTGGATAAATTTGCAGTTGCAGGGAGTCTCTATTTACCAGTAATTGCATTTCTCTGCCCTCTTTCAGCCTTGCCTTCAAAACTGTGCTACGGCTCAGGAAGCCGAGGGCGGCTGGTGGGGCGGAAAAAAAAGCAACAGAACACGTTGCCGACCTCACACCATCCTGGGACACGAGTTGACAGCTTATGGGCCAATCTGTACCTTAGACGAGTACAAGCTGGCCGCGGAGCGCACAGACAGGCAGCATCCTCGCCGTTCACCAGAAGCCGTCTGAAGTCACATGGCCGCTGAGTAAACGGTAACCTAATTGGTCCATTTTGAAGCAGTATAAGGAGAAAGAAAAGCTTTTCACAACGCATCCGCGCAACGGTAAGAGGCTCCCTGGGGCGCAGGTGATCCCATATCGCTCAGAATCGTTCAGATCGTGTCAGTAAAAGCATTTGGCGTTCCGTATTCGGGCATTGACAGAACTCCGTTTTGATACCTGCGAATAAGTGTGATATTTCTCCACAACAGATGTTCTCAGTAGGACATCCCTTTCAAATTTCATCCATGCTATTGTTATTTGTAGCGAGACGACGTCTTCACACACGCACACACACCAAGCGTCGCCTGGAACACACAGTATGTCTGGAAAGGTTCATAAAATCCCCTAAAAGTCTCCAATTTGCTTTTCCGCCATTGCAATAACCAGATACTGAAAGTGAGTGTCCAATTTCACAGGCAGTAAATCTTTTGGTATAAATATTTAAGGTATGAGGAAAAGTCCTTGTTGAAGGGCTTCGGATGATCTGGGGAACTTGTTGCTGCTCTTCCTCGGCTCATTATGGAAGCCGTTTCAGACAAATGCTGTTAATATTGGATTTATTGACTTTCCGCAGCTTTAAAAATAAACTGCTCTCTCATGTGCAAAAATGGTGCAATAGCAAGTAAACGTGCACTGGGCCAGTGTTTCCAGGGTGGGAAGACTGGGAGGAGACAGAATGACGGGCTGCATGTTTAGTTTCAGCATGATAAATCTGAAATATGCGGCAGTGAAACAGAATATGTACATTTAATTAAATCATGGATCCCAAATATTTTGTGAACAAAGACAACTGAATAAAAGCAGCCTTGAAAAACCAGCAGCCACGTGACGCAAAACGGTTAGAAGGTAGGTAAGTGAAAATGTTTTTAATGTCCAGTCATCCGTCTGACAGCTGACAGACGACAACAGAACGGCCATTAATCTTCAGGGCTCAGGCTCCTGCTCCCTTCTCCTCTTGACAGCACTCTGGAACCCCAAACTGCTTGGAATTATTGTAAGAAAGATTCAATAAGGAAGAAAAGTGTATGCTTTTATTGTAAAATTGGTCTATTACCGCATTATCTCTTCTTTAGTCAAACATCAGTTCAAAAAGCAAGACCGCTTAGAGTCTAATATACATGGTTGTGGACAAAAGAGAGGAAATCACGGCTGTGATCAGGAGAGGGGCGAGCGGAATCGTCCCCCCCCACTTAATCCAGACCCAGTTAAGATGAAGTTCCACAGGGGAACGCTCACACAGGCAAAGGGGGGTGGGGGGGCGGAGGAAAATCAATAGTTACTTAAATTTAAAGAGGGAAAAACTCCTTCTATCTGACTCCAGCCTTTGAAGCTTCACTGTTCCCAAGTCCCGGAAAAGATGGGCTGCTCGTTAGGAGGAAGTCGCTTCAGTGCTCCGTCTGCAGCGTTGCTTTGCACACTCCTCCTGACTGGCTGGTAATGAATCAAAATGTCCAGCTGTACCGTTTCATCTTTTTTTATGTTCTTTTTGTATTTCATTTCTTTGTGAGGATGACGGTGCATAAACATTCATGGGTGCTTTTCTTTTTTTAGCCCTATCTGCTCCCCTGTGCGGTGGGGGCCAGTGTCACCGTGCCTACATGCACTTCTCAGCGTGTTTATTTGTTTGCCTCTGTCAGAGATGGTGATTTGCCGCCTACGGGGGTGGGGGGTAGAGACACAAGGTTAGCAATAATTCCCCACCCTGAGAATGGTGCCAGTGTTTGTGTGTTTGTGTGTTTGTGTGTGTGTGTGTGTGTGTGTGTGTGTGCGTGTGTGTGCACACCTGTCCAACCCACACAACAGCGGGTACGGTGTAAAGAGCCCAGCCGCCTGTCAAAAGCCATTTCTCTTGCTTTACCTCAGGGGTGGGCATTTATTTTGCCTGAAGGGCCACACATTGGGTCTTGCGTCTTCTTGAGAAGACATGTTAGCATGCTAAGTGAAGAGGTGGCCTTTTTGCAACCAATCAAGCTGACAACCCTCTTAATTTGTCTTTTGAACTAAATTTTTTTGAAGGCTCTTCGGGCCGGATTAAATAGTTTGCCGGACTACGTGTGGCCCCCGGGCCTTAGTTTGAACACCTGTGCCGTAATTGATATCCCCACGTTTGCGAGGACCGCTGGTTTGATCCTACTTTATGATGATTTCTCATTGTACCCACTTATTGTTTCCTTCCTCAATTTGTCTGTTTGTGTTTACATAAATGTTATTTTGTTCTGCCAAGTGAGCCATTGGCGCGCAAGGAAATTTAATTTCATTTAAACGATGGAAAAGAGTCCAGCCGCAGAGGCACCTGCAGGCGGGGGACATTAAATTAAGATTCTTTTAGTCTGCCTGTACTGTGTGGGCAAAATACCGACAGAGAATGATGGATTACATGTTTAGAAGGACACCATATTATATTAAATTTGTTTTTAAGGATAATTTGGGTTTCTCAATGGGGTGGGAGTGACGGTAGATTAGAACAATCTACAGGGAACAAAAGTATTTACGAGTATGAAGGAGATAGATATTAAAAGCAATATTTCTGTTTTAGAATAAGAAAAGTGATGACATGTGGATGATGCTACTGAGGTGGTATTGCACATGTGTAAAATACTCCCTGTGAAATGAGGTGATATTAAACACATGACCATTGTCTTGTGCAGAAGATGGATGGTGGGACGGGACCACGTCGTTCAAATCCAACATCTTTAGTTCTGTCATTTGTGACATCGTTGGAAATAATATAGACGCTACCTTTTAGGAGCACAAGCGGCTATCCGTTTGTAGCGTAAAAGAGTCGCGGTTCAGTAAGGTGTGACGGTCTACAGAGTGGAACGTGTCCAGTTTGTTTGGAGCTGTGGAGTCAAACAGTTCAAGCTATTTGGCCCCGCGGGGATGGGGGTAGGGTGGGAGGGGGGGCAGAGATGAGGGAGTCGATCGAACTGGTTTTACACTGGGGGTTGTCAGGGGTCTTCGTGCTTCTTTCAGAAATCGATAAAAGCCTTAAACTGCGGCCAGCCGACTGAAACTGGCTGCAATTTCCACCACCAACACGGCCGTCGTCCACCTCGCATGTCAGCGAATGAGCGACCAGCGTTGGGCCCCCCTGAGGGTCGGAGAACACTGACTCATGTTGTTGGCCCACGTTAATAATGCATTCTTGCATGTAGCACGGGGTAATTAACTGTGCCGCTAAATAGGAGCTCAGGGTAAAGTGCCCTTCTGTCAGGATGTTGTTTGCTGAGAGTGAGAAAGCATACGGTGATGACTAAGCTTCCTGTCTTTGTTGTGAGTGATTACAAGCTTTACACCTGTTTTTTTTTTGTTGTTCCTTCATTATTTTAGTCCTACAGGCAGGCGAATCTTTATCGACTGCTCAACTGTGAGCTCAGCAGAACTTTGATCATTAAATCCAATAATATTTTCTTTTTAATCAGAAATAATTTTAGTTTTGGATATGAAAATGTTGTTGAACCAGCTGTTGTTCTGTTTAAGCATGTTGGGCTTTAGGTAAAATATATAATTGAGCATATATTTAGATAATATGTTCAGCTTTGCTGTATCATACTATTCTAATAAATTTATCTTCCACATACAATTTCTTTTTGTAGATGGTGCTACAAAAAGGTCCTGAAATGATGTTATAATACCAAACTGCGTCTGCATCTTTTTTTTTTTCCCCAGTAATTCTGAAGCTTTGTTCTCTTTCTTGAATGTGCAGGCAGCCCACGTTTCATTGGCTGAACATGACAAATAGATTAATTTTCATTCCGTCATGTCTTCTGCCTGCACCAATCTGGGCTATGTAACAATCTAATTGATCACTTTAACATAATTGGAATCACTCGAATCTTTATGCTCCCATCCATGTTAGCCATGCTTCAGTCCCTTTTAACACTGCCTCCATCCCTCCATCCTCGGCTGTTCTGCTCTGCTGAGCTTTCTCCATCTCCCCCTGGTTGGTATCGACTGTGCGAGTGCGAGGCGCTGTTCAACCGGTGCTGATGTAATACTGGGCATTAGACCCTTGAACTGCCCTTAATGTGAGCGTAATAAAGTCGCATTTGCTTTGGTGCCTTTGCGCATGATTTTATGTCTGATGTGCAGAAAGAACAGTCGATCGATGTGGGCTTCGGCGTGGTCGGGGGGGGCTTAAGACATCCGCCGGAAACCCTGTCAGAATCCCTTCTGCTGTGCTAGCTACCAGTGCCTTCGACTTGCTTTTAATTTAAACGTAATTGGAGAAGGACCACTGATCATGAATCACGTTCAGCACCCTCCTCCCTAGAACCCGGGGCCCCCTGTTTTCCACTTACCGACTTCCTCTCTTCCCGACCCTCCAGCTCTCCTTCCATAAGGAAAACGTCAGTCATGTGCAGTGGGGCGACGCCAATGAACAAGGCCCCCTACTGGGCCCCAAATGGTATGGGTCAACGTTCGTCTGGGGTGCAATCCACAAGGAACGAGGTGGGGGGGCTTATAGGGATAGGAGATTAAGAGAAAAAAAGTGGTGGGAGTGCTGAGATGGAGCGCAGGAGCAAAGTCGTTTGTAATAGCCGGCTCGCTCTGCCGCGCCATTTCATTCAGCGTTTAGTTAAGCAAGATTTGTTTTGTTTTGCGTCTGCTGTTGGAAATGCTCGAAGAAGTCAATTTGTTGGCTCATTTATTCAAACGCCGGACTGCGTCAGAGGCCTCGCGAAGCAGCGGAAAGCTCTCTTACTTTGCTGCGGTGCAGATGAGAATGGGGCTTCCCCAGCCTGGAGTGGGCAGTTTTAAAAAGCAATAAAAAAGCAAAGGTATGTGCAGGACACCCGTGTCCCAAACGCAGTCTTAAGATGGAGAAGACTGCATCAGGGAAGAGGCTGGAGGAACTAGTGCTGAGCCATGTCTGGAATAAAAAGAGTTTATTTTCACATTTATTATCTTTCGTCTCTCTTAATGCAGTTTTTTTTGTCGTGGAACCATCGCCTAGAGGAAGCTGGTGAACCTACAGAAACCCCATACGGCAAACACACACGGACCCACGGAGGCTGTGCAAACCCCGTAACTTTCTAGCTGCGAGGCGACAGCGCTACCCATTATATTTGCAGATTAAATTTTAATGAGACGTTCACATATTAACGCCATTAATTCTGCGTATGGCCACGGAGGGGGTGATCAAGTCTGTGACAGTGATTTGACAGCTATTTTTCTAAGGCATTGTTATGAGTTTATAGAAGAGAAGAAATGGGCATTATATGCTTTTTTATGTTGTCAAAAAAACACAAAGTATGCATGTCCATATAACCCTTATATGCAAGAGAGATTCAAGAATATTTTTTATTCTATATGTCCAAGCCTTCCAAGACTTCTGTCATAAAATGATATAGTCATTTAATTTGCACTTTTACTGATGTGTGCCCTATAATAATTTCTGTTCATTAGTTTTTACAGCTCTAAGGATCCACAGCCAGGTCAGGAGGTCTTCTTGGGTATTCATGAGACATCCCTGGTAGTGTGAAAATGTGCTGGGAAAGAGGGAGAATTGAATGTTTGAAAGCAATTACTGATGAGGGGCTGATAACTGATGTCAGAATTAGAGAGAAGGAGAGTAAACACTATGCCAACAGCACGCAATCAAACAGACAAACACAGAAATGGGGATGAATGAGGAGCAGCAAATGAAAATTAATGAGGG
>CAAE01015022.1:505318-526906 GCA_000180735.1 Tetraodon nigroviridis | reverse complement strand
AAGACCTTAAACCGTTGGGGTGAGCCTGCTCGGACCGCTTCCACCCACCGAGTCCCCCGTCAGACAGCCACGGACCTTGAAATACAAGATAAAGTACATCAAAACCTCCAGTAGGTCCAGGGTGTATTTTTGGACGCCGCCTCCCATTCTTACACCCACCCTGCTGCACCCTGGGCCGTCTGTGTTGGTTTTCTTTCTATCTCTTCTTCTGTCTGCCTCCTTCCGGCTCACCTACACCTTCTCCTCAGACAAGCATCGTTGCAGTCTTATGGCAAGCGGCTTTGCAGCGGTTAACAACGATTAAAGTGTGTGTGTGTTGGTGTGGGGGGGGGGGGGGTGGTCTTTGGTGATGAGGGTTTGTGTTTAATCTACAGATTGTGTTTCTCTGAGTTCGGTTGTGTTCCCACCAACCGTCCCTCATCTGGAGAGAAGAAGCCCAGCTGCGAGGCCCGAGCGGCTGGGGTGTGTGATTAATAGGATGTTGCTGTATGTGTGTGTTTCTTTTTTTCGTGGGGGCAGGGGGGGGGTTGCATGCAGCTTTTGTTTATAGATCACAGGGTACAGGAAATACACTCCCCGTCGCTTTGCACAGACGCGCTTTGTTTTGCTGCCACTTGGACCCTTTTACCAGCAAATTGGAACAGCCAGAACCTGCAGCTTATTTCAGCTTCAATCAGGTGACCAAATCAAATCTGTCATTCTGCCAAGAGAACGAGAGCGTCCTGATGTTTCTTTGTTTGAAGATGTCAACGTGTGTCTTAAGGCCTTGGTGAGCAGAGCTTGGGCGGCGGTTAGGGGCGTTGGGGGGGGTCGTCGCCACTATTTGGTGGAATTCTCAGGCAACTGTGATACAGTCCCGCGACGGTTTGATGGAATTAACAAGGTCATGGAGCTTTTAAAGTGATGAAGAGGCTGGTCGCTGTAGCATTTTTACTCTTTTGCACATTTAAAGCATTGTTTGCTTTCTGCTACCATTATTACCATTTCCAGCAGCAGCTGCAGCGTTCTGCATACACACGCCGTAGCCGAGCATACCGGAGCATCAATGAAAAAAAGACTTAATAACGGAATAATTTAATTAATTTAAGATATGCCTCAGATCAGATTAGAGACCGAATTAGGGCTGTCACGATTAGAAATTTCTGGAAACGATTATTTGTCAAAAAAATTATTGTAATTGAATAATATATTGTCTTTTTAAATATATTTTGCTATCTTAGCATTAAAGAACATTTTCCAAACTGTCTTGTACACCTTAATGAATAAGTGCAATTTAATTACTTTTTGAACACACAAAAAAAAATGGTATAAGCTCTGGATGGTGTGTCTGTCAGATTTGTTGCTTTAGCGCTTCTGACTGGCACTTTTTAACGACAAATTTTCCAGATGGCTTCCTCCACCTTACTGGGCTCTCCTTTATCGTTAGACTTAAAACCAAATTGCACCCACAGCGAGCCGTGGGACATGTGACTGCAACGATGACGCTGCGAGCTGCTGCTAGCACGATGACGTTAGACTCAGATTCACTGTTAGTTTATGCATCTTTGTGGACAAAATAAATAATTCATGATAATCACGAATATGAAAAACAACTGTGTCGTGTTACCTGGGTACAGTCTTGGCCCTCCTGGCACCGGGGCCGGGAGCCAGCATTCGAGACGCACAGATTCACATCAGATACGGATGCTAAAGCCGTAAGAACAACTTTATGAATTATAGAATAGGCACAAGCCCATCACTGCGCCGCCCTACCGGGGCGGGAGATGGAGAGAGAATCGACACACTGCAGTGAAACAAAATGGGAAAAAAAAAAAATTGAGAAAGTAGTGCTAGCACAAATAAGGCGTGTGAAGTGGAGGAGAGAATGTTTGTCTTTGAGTGACAGAGGAGTGTGTATGCACTTTTCTACACAAGAATTGGAGTGTCTGAGGAAGGTCTCTGCATCGTTTTCTAAGTCTAACCAGCCGTGTGACTATAATCCTTGATTTAGGATCGTCTATTGGTCCAGAACACATCATCCTTGGACATTTGTAACCAGCTTCGTTTCTAAAAACTGCTTCTTTTTTTTTTTCGGCACACAGAAAAGAACTGCTGCTGCTTTCCTTTGGCACCAATTATCTAATGTGCGATTTTGGTGGCCGCCTCACATGGTGCCGGCGTTAATCTGTCGAGGAATGTCTTCGCCGCCGCTGAGCCCCGGGGGAAGATCAGGGGTCGTAGCAGGAAAGTCAAAAGAAGAAGTAATTCCATTAGGAGACGGCATGAGGCGGCATTTGTTACTGGCCACAGTCGGACGCGTGGCCACGTGTTCTGGCACATATTTGAATTAGATCTGTCCCCCCGGTAGAACTTGGGGCTCGTCTCAAAGTTGACACCTTTGTGGTGTCTGTAGGCTGTAGTCTAACGTAGGCTCCAGCGGCCTCCGTGCCCTTCGCTCCGTTTCCTCCGCCCTTCCAACAGCATTCAAACGGGAAGCAGTTCAAACGGCGTAACAAGTCCTTCCAGATTCTGTCGACCAATTACGGCACCAAACGGAGCCGCAGCCTCAGAGAGCGTCCTGAAGGGAGTGAGCGCGCTGAAAGCCTCTCCGAGGATGTCCAACATCACACTTTCAGCCCGCTTCTCTCTTTATCTCCTCTGTTACATAAGCGCTTCTGTGTACCAGCGAGCTCCACCATTCGCATCCTTGAGAGACCAAAAGTGATGGATGGAGGCGAAGGAAACACATATATGGGAATGTGTATGATGGGACACGCCGATAAGAAAGCAATACGGGGGATGGAAAGAGAACGCAAGGTGGAGTGCAGACGAGCAAAGAGCGAAGCGAGGGAGCACCAGGCGCTGACGGTCAATTATTCAGGAGGGAAAGTGCGCTGTCAGATCTCAGCAGCTGCTTTGAATGTGTCCAAGTCAGGCATCACCTGCTAATAACTCTCGGATGGATGTGCCGCGAGACTCCCCTCAACCCCACCCGCTCAGCCCCTCCACCCACCCTACTCTCTCCGGCCCACCCCCCCCTCCTATCGGCACTCTCCGGTGTAAGTAATTACTCCATGACCGCTCGGCTGCAGCCTTGTTTGTGCAGAAACGGAGGTTGTGTTTTAAACGGGTGACGGGTTATTTTAGGAAATGTCTGAATTATTTATGTCGGCCTCTACAGATGTTTTTTTTTTTTGAGAAAGCGTTACATGAGAGCGTTTGTTAAAGGCTGCGGCCATCACTGAGTGTGTGTTTGTTTTAGATGTCTCATTAAAGGCTTGGAAAGCCCACCGTAGGTTTGTTACGGTGGATAGTTGTTGGGGTACCTACATGAAAACCCCCCGCCGTCGCTCTGCCGATGAAAGTCCAGATTTCCTCGCCGCGGCGCCCAGCAGGCTGGATGGTGCTCAGCGCCAACCTGACCCAGAATGGCCGCCCTTCTCCCGCTACCCTCTTCTCCCTTCCTTCTGCCTTTGTTCTCTTTCCTTGCTTTTGTTCTCACTGAGAGACGGCTGTGTGTGCCAGCCGGGGGGGGGCGGCTCAAAGATGGAGGTTTTGAAAGTGAAACACCCCACCGCGGCCGGCTCCCTGCACCAGCAGCGGCCGAGGGCCCCCACACGCTGGGCTTCCAAAGGCAGCAGATCGGGTTTTGGACTTGTAACAGAAGCTGTCTCTGCTCATGAGACCCCCTACTGATTCATTTTGTTCAATGTTATTTTTCATATCGGTTTATGAAAAAGCATGAAAGGAACCGATAATTACCATATCATTTCATTCCGTGGAGGCAGAAACCTAGAGCCTGAACACAGTGGCAAGAAAAAACTCCCTTTTAACAGGAAGAAACCTTGAGCAGGACCAGGCTAACATCCTGCTGAAAGTCAGTATAGCAGTAGGGTGCGTCTCCCTTTGGGCGAATTAAAGACTGATTCTGCTCTCAGCTTTGTTGTGCAGCATCCTCCAGAAGCCCCGAGATTCCACACTCGGAAAGAGATGCACGATTAAAAAAAAAAAGAGAGAGAGAAGCATCAGCAGGATTTTCTCATTGCTGTAGGAGCATCTGCTACTGTTTTTTGGTTAGAAAGATAAAAATTTTGTTTTTTTTTCCCCATGTGATGCATCCCAGTGATCAGGAGCAGGTTATAAGCAGACACAATTTCATTTTTCAATTTTCTTCTTTTTCTTTCTAATGGATATTTTTTTTTTGACTTAAAGACTTGTTCAATTCAAGTCAGCACCTCTTCTTTCAGCTGCCTCACAGACATTTAAGGTGTTTTTTCTCTTATCTGACTAATAGGCGTCACTTTGTTCAGTTAAAAGCTACATCTAATCGGGTAACTGTAAATAAAGTTTTAATTTCCATGATTTTTCTTTTTTTTTGTGTTAGCACTGCTTTGAACCACCACCCCCCCAAACGCATCCAATGCACTCTTGTTTTGGGTAAACGGCTCCGCCCGAACACGTGATAATTTAGCGCCCACGCTCGCAGCCTGTCCATTATTGTTACGGCTCATTATCCATGTATGAATGCGGGACCTTTGTCAGAGAACACGAGGGAAGGAAGGAAGGGAAAGCGAAGGATGAATAATGAACGAGAGGCGGTAATTGTGTTGAGTGGGATGCGGCAAATGAGGAGCGAGCTCACGGACAAGAGCAGGAGAGCAGATGCAGCCGATCGGGCCTTTAATCGCGAGATACAATTAGCGTTTCACCTTGGGGGGGAGAGATGGGGACGAGTTTTGTTTTTACAGCTTGTCACAAGGTATAATCACCACCCCGCCGGATGGATGGCTTTTAAAACTGGCCCACACCGATCTGATATCACCACCTAATTCCGTTTAACATTTCAATTTTCGCATCATTTGCTTCTCAGAGGAATGTGCAAGAACGATGAATATTTCAGTCACTCATACTCTCAGCTGCAGGAGTCTGAAAGGAGAGGAACTGGACCGAATGTGAGCCCTATCCTTCTGGAGCGTACGCAGCCTCGCAGGACCCATCCCAGAATCGGAGTGGCCAATTATTACCGAAAAAACCAAGTGGCCCTTGGAAGCATTTCGCTGCAATAAAGATAAAAAGTGTGCTCAATTACATTTATTTTATGCAAAGTATCTGGTTGGACAAGAGCAGCGGTGTAATATTCAATGGCGTCATCCATATTTCTGTTTGATATTTAAACCTCTGTGGATGGAAAGAGGATCTCAAACCACATAGATCAGTCAGCTCAATAAGCGCCTGTGGAACAACCTGGCGAAAGCCCATAATGCTTTGCGGGTGATTTAATAAGCAGTCGGGGTTGTAGAAACGCTACTGTTTTGCTCAGATTCACCTTTTCCGCCTTCAGATTCCTAGTTTGGGTTTTATTTTGGGTGAAATGGTTGTAGCCAATTTAAAGATCAGCGCTTTGTTTGAATATGTAAAAAAATACTCCAAAGGGAAAATCCATCAATAAAATTGATTCCAGAGAATAAATAAATTGTTCATTTAATGATGATGGAAGGGATTTTGCTTCATTGTAGCGGTTCATGTGATCAGCACGGGGCCCTTGAGTTCCACAGTGACCTATTTGGAGTCCCTCAGCTGGGGAGTGTTTTTGACGATAGCGTTGTGACTCATCTCTTCATCATCTCCTCCGCCACTTTAAAATGTAGATCAGCGGTGCTGCCAGCCCCTCCGTCTTCTTCAATTTTTGTCATTCACACCCCTTCTCAGACAGTCTCTGCCTTTCCGAATAGTTTCCCCAGGGTTGCGGCCCCCACCCGCCTCGCTAAAAGCATGCTAGGAGCAACACTGAGTGGAGGGAGGGAGAGACGGAGACACCGAGCAGGCGAGCTGCAGGAAGGAGCAGCGAGCAGAGGGCTTGCTTTAAGTAAAACATCCATTTTTCAGGGCCCGTATCGGCAACCGAGCTGCCGGGTGCAGTTCTTTAGCGCCGCCGCATCCGCAGAGACAGAAAAGCAAATGCGCGCGGCTAAAAGATCAATAAAAAAGGCTGAAGTGTGTCGTTTCCCCCCGCATGTTCGGCTCGCTCCTGTGTTAAATCTGAAGTTGCGCTTTCGGTAGTGTTTGCATATGGCTAATCGTGACCAGGTTGCTTCGGCGCAAATATTAACGCAGGGATTAATTGGTTGTTTGAGCAGAATCTTCCCTGGTTTAATAGCAGCTGATGTAAACACCTTGAATGAGGCTAGCCCTTTTTTAGGGGTGCTTTAGCACCCGTAAATTGAAGCCCAGCACCCCTAAAACCTGGAGTAAGAATTGTTGTAATTCTAAATTTTATGCGTCTTTGACAGGCTGAGATCATGTTAAAAACATGATCCATAGTTTATGAACCAGCCCACCTATGTGTGTCTCTGGTTTTAAATGTTAGCATTACTTTAGATACCATATTTTCACGACCACAAGGCGCATCGGATTATTTACGCGCACCTTCAATGAATGGAGGTGCGCGTGAAAACATTTTATACATGAAAAAAAATGTTTTCATGTATAAGGCGCACCGCATTATAAGGCGCATAGAATGAGAAACTACAGTAGTGGCTGGGGTTGCGTTATGCTATCCACTATATGGGAGTGCGCTAAACAAAAACAGTCAGATAAGTCAGCCAAACTTTATTGATAGAACACAAACCAACGTTCTGACAACTCCGTTCACTCCCCAAAACAAATTAGTGCATTCACAATACGGTACCATAGGTACCGACAGCTCTTACCGATATTTGCGCCTCCTTCATTGAAAACAACACACAAATTAAACAAGAGCAACATTTGGGGGTCTTAATACACACACAAGTGGGGTGGGACTGGAATTTTTAACCGTTTTTACGTATACAGTCTACGGTTTATTACGCCGCACTTTGGCGACGCCCCCTGAGCTACGGTAGCCACGGTCGATTACCGTAAATCCATATATAAGGTGCATCGGCTTATAAGGCGCACCGTCGGTTTTTGAGAAAATTCTAGGCTTTAAGGTGCGCCTTATAGTCGTGAAAATACGGTACTCATTTTTAAACATTTTACAAACATTACACATTTTAATTTAAACACGATGGTACTTTTTCCAGTCAAGTTGTCATGGAAACATGAAGCTTTGCTGTGTTTGGATCAGAGTGACAACAAACGCGTGTACAAGCTGAAAAACAAAATGACGTGTCACTGTTTTCCACCCGAGGACTGTGAAAAGTGTAGCTCCATACATGGGAAAGTCAAAAAAGAATTCAGGGAAAGTACCTGATTTCTTTTTCTATCTATAACTTCCAAATATTTGGATATTTGGTGGGATATTTGGGTACTCAGCGCCCCTAAAGCTCTGACCCTGGAATCGCCCCTGGTAAACACACCTTCCAGACGACGACGACGACAGCAACACCGCTGCATCTAAAGCCAGGTCAGAGAACAGCCAGAGATGCTGCGAGGTGACCGTAGCCGTAAACGTTCATAAATAAACAGATCGCAACGCCTCCGTCCTTCAATAAAAGGCAGAGCGGTTTTGGATTGAGGGAAAGCAGAGGGGAAAGGTCAGGGACGAAGCTGTGAACAGGAAAGGATGAATATAAAAAGGGAACATTCAATTCCTTTAAGCCCGCATTCGGCAGAGAGGCTGCGGAGGCGGCGCGGCAGACGACTCCCAGCGGTGTCGTCGTGACAGCGGAGATGTGCAGCGTTAGCCGCTTTCCTCCGACTGCCTCAGCACTCGTTCCGCCCTCGGCCGTCCATTTTGGATCGAAAACGGCCTAAAGCGGGGCCCTTTAATTGCGCCGCTAACTCAATCAGTGGCGACTCACCGGAGACGCCCGTGCATGCGTGCGTGCGTGGACCAATAATGAGTCCTGGTGCCGAGGTACGGATTCAGAAAAGCGAGGCCTGGCTTGTCCCTGTCGGGGGACTTGGCCGGCGGAGGCTGCTCTGGGGTGGATATACCTTCGGCCGGTGGTATTTAAAGTTGTGCCATTTTGCGCACGAGTAATCTATCCTCCTGATAAGGCTGATTGATTACCCAGGGGAGGGGTTTTAAGGTCAGCGACGGTCCTTCCATGCTGACCTCATCGCTTCCAGGAAAGCTTGATTATGGCGCTGAAGCAGTTCGGCACAAATAAGGGATTTGGGGTTTTTTTTTCCCTGTAATCACTTTGACAATTCAGTAATCCTTCAACTCAGCAATGCACAGTTAATTAAAGATGGATTGAAGTGTTTTATGCAAATGTCGATACTTTAAAAGATGAAAATTGGTTAAAAAAAGAACTCCATGGAAGCAAAACCTGGTCAAGGAGAATAAATGTCTAACAGTGGTGTCAGGTTTTGGAAGGAAAACTGTGTTAGCTTGACTTTTTTAGCTTTTTTTGAAGGTTTTTTTCGAGAATCGCAGCCTCTGGCAGTCGTGTAGGGTTACCAGCGGCACCGCAAACATGACTGACTGCAGACGCTTGGAAAAAACACCGCTGCGCATTTAGCTTTTCTTTTAGCGCATCCTTTCATGTCTGTTAGAAGTATGATGGAACTGGTGGAACTTTCCTTAAAAGCCGTTGCTGTGCGTGCTTTTGCTTTGATGAACTGTGAGGGGGGAAAAAAACCTGGCACAGTGCAGCATGTTTTACCTTTCAAGCTTAAGATAAAGATTAATACCACTTAAAAATTACAGGACAAAATGATTCCTTCTGCTCGTTTTCTGTTGGGTTGAGTCTTTCGTGGTGCCGCTGATCTCAGAACTCAACAGGAGACCTCAGAGGCTCTCTCTGGTTGCTGTCTGAGCGTTTTTCAGGGATGGAGGTGAAGAAGGAAAAGGTGCTTTTCTCCTCTGACTCCCCCGGTGCTCTTTGCCAACTGGCCTCCGTTAAGCAGCCGCACGCTCCCACTCGAGGGAAAACTGATGATGGGGCAGAAGAAGGGAAACAAACCAACCACGGAGAGGAGGAGAGGTGGAGATGCCTGAGCTCCTGGAGGTGGGAGCCCAGAGAATGAGAGCCATCAGTCTTTTTTTTTTTTTTTTTAAAGCGCTTTTCCCACGCATATGTTCATTCTTCAGGGAGCACTCCGTCTGCGTCTCTGTCTCGGCATCTTTCTCTTTGTTGTCCTCATTCGGTGCATTTCCTTCTCCGGCACGCCATCTCCTCCCACCACAGGTTATTAAATCTCCCTCCGCCACCTCCTCCTCCTCTGTCTTCTGCTCCTCTCCCTCCGTTCCCCTTCGCCCTCCAACCTCTCTGTCCGGTGCCGCTAAGTGGACTGCTTATATAACGCGGTGAACCTGGAGGGGCTTCTCTCACCCAACCACTTTTTCTTTCCCCTCCTCCCGTTTCCATTTCTGCACCAACTTGTCCTCTTCTGGAGTCATTTTTCCTCCATTCTTCTGCTGTCTCTGCTTTTAGAGCAAACGGTGCTCCTGCAGGGTTTGTTTTTTTTTTTTTTTTATGAAAAGAGACACACTTGTGTGACCTGTGCTATATTTGCTTCCAACAAATGAGTCAGGAATCAGCCTGAACTTTATCCACTAGCCATTCTATTAATTTATTTGCAGCTGTAAAAAAAATCTAATGGTTAAAAAAAAAAAACCCTGATTGGACTGTGCACTATATTGGGAACATGTGAAATGGACTTGCCACACTACGACTTGACAAATTTCTGCAAGAAAGAAGCTTCATTAGAGAGTAATTGGGATGAATAACTTGTATCCCCTGTGTTCTGCAAACCTCTAAAACAATCTGTGATTCTGCTCCCTTCAAATTCCTGCTTTTATCTCTTGGCTACTTACTCTGTCCCACATCCGCTGTACCTCTTTATCTCTGTTACTGCTCCCCTATGTTACCCCCCCACCCCCCACCACACACACACACACACACACACACACACACACACACTAGTCCCCTCTAAATATAGTGCGTTTGAACCATGGTTGTATTGTCTTCTCCTGCAACGCTCCAAGACAAAAGTCTGTCATCTCACATCTGAGCGGCGAGACTAGAAAGTGCAGATAAGATTGACGGCCCGGAAAGAAGCACTCTTTAGGAGGAGGGATATTCATCTGCCTCATCCTGTGTGTCTTAGAGTGAATGAGTTGCACCAAAGGAGTGTTGATTAAAATAAAAAAAAGCAGGAGAGGACAGGTGCACTGAAAAGAAGAGTCAAAAAGATGATAATTGCTCTGAAAACCTGACAACAATGTATGCATCTTTGGGACGTTGGTGTCCACCGTTTTTGTGTGTGCCTGCACCTACATGCCCACGAAACTGTAGCAGCAAATAGGACACAACACAGAATAAAAAGCGCAAAAGCGAACGAGTTGAGCGTCGCCCTCTTCGCAGCACAACACCCCCACCTAGCGGTCCAGGTGTGTCATTACATCACTCGTGGAAACAAGGTCACACGGGCGTAACCAAAGAAAGATCCACATCCACGGCATCTTAACTGCAGGAGGCCCTTTAATGACTCCCACTTTGTCTAATTACACTTGTGTTATTTACTTGATAGGTATACTTGGTTTAATTAACAGCAAAGATTGCAGTGACAGCTGAGTGTAAAATTGCATCACGTCTTCATCATCCCTGTGGTTCACTGAAGCATTTTAAATCACTTAAATCAGCCAATGTAATTAGTGTTATATATTAATGATGTTCTATGATATTAGAGGCATTGTGTACATCAGACGCAGACACACCAGTGCTTGTTTTTCAGCTCTCTCTGATTGGTCCATCAGATGGACAGAAGAGTTGGCGTCGTTGCCGACAGGATCCGACTGGAACGGAGTTTAAATAAAACCTCGAATCAGTGAACATGAAATGAAGTCGTTCTTGCTGTTAAGCAAAGCCTAAATATGTCAAGCACCAGTTACCTCAGCGAAGGATAAGATTTCCCATAATTCCACCTGCTGTCCTGTGTGTGTGTGTGTTTTCAGGTTACGGAGGGAGGGGTACACGGTGCAGGTCAGCGTCAATGACTACCTGGACATCTACTGCCCGCACTACAACGTCACCCCGCGGGGGACGCTGGAGCGCACCGTGGCCGAGCAGTACATCCTTTACATGGTCAGTTACCACGGCTACCGCATGTGCGACCCCCAGAAGGGCTTCAAGCGCTGGGAGTGCAACCGGCCCCACGCCCCCCACGCTCCCATCAAGTTCTCGGAGAAGTTCCAGCGCTACAGCGCCTTCTCGCTGGGCTACGAGTTCAACGTCGGCCAGGAGTACTACTACATCTGTGAGTGGACGCAGTCGCACAAAAAACCGCCCTGGAAATCTGCTTTGCTTTTGGGGAAAAAAACAAATCTCTTTATGCAAAACTGCTGCACACCACTAAGTCACGCTGTGAGGGAAAAAAAATTTAAGAAAATAAACCTCAAGCTGTTGTTGACACTGCATCTTATCACAATTCCTACCCACAGTTGGAAGCAACCAGGGAAAAAAAGGCCTTCGGGGACTATTTGTTCTCCGGGGAGCTCCGCAGGTGCGCTACTAGCTATCAAATTGATGTGACTTTTGCAAAAAAGACCTATTAAATTCAAAATCAAGGATTTGAGTCTGACGCTCTTCACAGCAATCATAAAAAAAGCTGACAAGTAGCTTAAGGTTATATAAAGGTGTGTTGTGGGGTAAAAAATCCCAAAACCCAGATGTATTCTGGGCGATATTAGCGTTAGCGTTTCTAAAATCCAGACTGCGTCCCACTGCTGTCTGCCGTTCAGGCCACAACGAGAAGCAGTGCTGGTTTATTGTGATGGATAGAAAGAGCCGGAGGAAGCGGCACTTCTCGTCTGCTGCCTTCAGCTGCTGTCACCCACACACGCCTCGCCGACGTGTGGCTCCGCCGCTAATAGATCCAGGAAGCTCCGCCGAGGACGGGCAGCTGCTCACTTTCAGCTCGCTTTCCTACAGGAGGCCCCGGGCTGACAGCTTCTTTCTGTTCTCCCCTCTCTCCGCAGCCACGCCCACCCATCACCACGGCCACAGCTGCCTGAGGCTGAGGGTCTATGTCTGCTGCTCCACCGGTGAGACCCCAGCGGCGGCTCCTCCGTCGTTTGGCACGTTTTTACCCTCCTCCGTTTTATCTCTCAAACGCGCTGGCAGGCCTCAAAGCGGAGAGAAATGGGAAAGCGGCGTCTGAAGGGAGGCTTTTCTGCCAGACGCTGCTGCTACAGTCGGGTTTTGATGACACCGTGTTTCCCTGACTGATAGCTTAATGTCCTCTCTGCTTCGCTGACATGAATATTCGACAAAAGACGTACAACAAAACCACAGTCTCAGCTTAAAAGACCCAACACCCCCTCTGCCTCTCCCTCTCCCTCTCTCTCCCATTCTATCGCTTCTGCTCACACTCTGATGCCTGCTGCTGGGCACAGAGAGCCTGTTATTTTTACCCCAGTAGCCGGCGCTCTCCCCTGCAGGCCTTTGATCAGGAAGCCCCGTGTCCATCGCCTCCCCCTCCTCCTCTAACCTTGTCAGCGCTAATACATCCCACACTCTTGGCCAGCGTCAGCCCCTGCGGGCCCATCGCCTCGACACCCACCTCCCCCTCCGCCATGGCGATGTCAGGGTTCATCCATCCACGCGTCCGCCTCGCCTCCGTTTGCCTCCTCGCGTTTTAAAGCCAGACATTCTGAACGCTAACGTCCGCACACAGTTATGTCAGCCTGTGTTTCCCTGGTGTGTGTGTGTGTGTGTGTGTGTGTGTGTTTGTGTGTGTGTGCGCAGTCAGTCCACGATCCGCGACCTTTGCACAGCCAGGTCGCGTTAACAGCTCGCCATTAGCTTCAGGTCGGCGCCGCCTCCAGAACCGTTCTCCTTCCCGCCACCTCAGCCTGCGAAAGACAGGCGAATATTTCTCCCTTGCTTTTCTCTCACTCCTCCTAATGTCTTCTCGCCCCTCCAGCTGTGTGTGCAGCGCAGAAATCAAAGACATATTATAAACCGGGAGAGCGCCAAAGATTACACACGCGCATTAGCGTAGCAACGCATCATTCCTGGACGGCTTTGAAAAATGCGACGATGATGGGTTTCATTCCCGGCCTGATGCTATCAGCCGTCCGATGGGAGTTTTGCCATCCGAGCCCAGGGTTTCTTCGTGCTTTCTCGGTGGAATCACGACAGCTGTTCTGCTTTAGCTTAGCGTTGCCTAACCCGAACCTGTTTCTGTCTCCCCGTCTCCTCCGATCTTTGCCTCTGCGCTCGTCCGCCCTCCCCGATCCCCGACCGTGCACGTCTCGCAGTTTCCCAGGCAGATGATGACTCCAGCCAGACTCCACCTGACTACACAGTCAGACCAAACATCAAAATACACAACATCGGTAAGTAGCTGCACGTTGCTGAACCTGAACAACAGCCAGACGATAAGCAATACTTGACTCTGCCTTGGAAAAAGGAAATTAAAAATATATATACAAATTTCCTTGCTGGGTTGGTCTGACCCGAGCGTGTTCACTTCCCGGTTGCAGACTAAGTTTGTCAGCAAGTCTCCATTTTCGCTTTCCCCTTGAGAGTTGCGGAACTTTGGGTTAAACAATGAATTTGCTGAAACCCGATCCGGCAGGAGAGGCAACATTGACTTTGTTTACCGGCATCTGTGGGAGAAGATGAATGTAGGAGGAGGGAGCCATAGATTTTGGTCATTATAGTCTCAACAATTCCAAAATATTGCAATTCGCGTCCGCAATTTGGACATTTGGAGCACCGAGAACCCATGATTGCATCAGTGTTGTCTGCCTGTATGAAAACAGCGTTTTCATGTAGACATAGACCGAAGGAAACCACTCAAGAGTCCTCGATAATACTTGATATAATTGTACTTTTGATGGTGATAATTGTTTATGTGTTTATATAAACAGCCACACAAACCCGAAGCGAGGACGCCCCCTTCTGGTTGAAAAGGGAGTTTCTTTAGTTCGCGTCAACTTGCTTTCGTTTGTCGCCTTTTTTCCACCTGTGTTTCACGCCATCTGTGAAAAACTGTGAAAAACCCCGTGCAGTGGGGTCGCTCGTTGAAGCGGGATGCGTTTCATAACGGCGGGGCTGGTTTTTAAAAGCTGGAAGCTCAAAAACGCGTGAACGAGGACGGGCTGCTCGCTCAGAATCCAACCTCACAAAGGAGGTAAAGCTCCAGCGGGACTAAGAAACACTCCCACACCCTGACCGAGCTACGCTTCCGTACGCTATTTCAGGATTATAGAGGCGCTTTGTCATGACAGAAACACATTCAAACAGGGATTTCTACCTACAGCATCTATACAATATCGATAGTAACACGGGACTTGAGCAGCTTTGCCGTCGTGCACACACGTGCACGGAGACAGGTTAAGCCTGGCCTCTAATCTAAAGTCAGCGGAGGTCTTGGAACAAGCGAAAGGTCCGTGTTTACCGAAGGGGAACGCGCGTCAGTGAGCCAGTCATTTGTGCAGCGGCGCGGTTACATAAGCCCTTTATTTTTCCTCTCTTTCTCCGTTCCGTCTCAAACAACAGCCTCTCGCCGGGAACGATTTGGCACGCTCTTTCCGAGGGCCGCGGGGGCGTGACCCCCCACCCCGAGTCGGGAGCGGAGACCCGCGGAGCGATAAGAGCGAGGCCCTGAAAGGGGAGTGCAGGTGGTAAAAGGCAAAGAGAGAGAAGAAAATGGCGAAAGGCGCAGGTTTACGGAAAAAGCTGGAGGCCGGCTGCCCACGGGCCCACTTCAGCCTCCTCTCCCTCCACTCCGGCATCCGCCCATCCCCCCACCCCCACGGCTGTCGTAAAATCGCGGTGGTGAGACACTCGGAGGTGTTTTTGCAGACTCGCTGGTGACCGTCCTGTCAATCCTTCGTCCCCGCAGCTGTCAGTCACTCCGCAGGAGTTGAGAAAAGTCACGGCTTTCCCTGCCTCCGGGAACAATTCAAACAGGAAAACATGAACCGGCATGACAAACAAAAGGAGAGAGCGAAACTAGCTTCCCAGGAAAAGTCCCACTGGCCTTTCCCTCGCTCTAAATATTTACGTCCCGTTTAAGAAACAGGAACCAACAGGAAATAAAACCCAACATTGGCAAAACTGCACGTCGTTCACTCAGCGTTGGGGTTTTTGGTTCATTTCTTTTATTTCTTTAGTTCGTTTTTTTCTCGCAGCAAACCTTCGATAGCCCAGACTCGCGGCAGGTGGCTAAAGGATAAATATTTATAGTGGTGTCCAGAAAATGGAGATGGATCAATACTGGCAACCCTAATTTGTCTGCGCTAAGCTGCTTGTTAGCTTCACATGCACAAAAATGGGCCTTTAAGGAGTGTCGGATGGAGCAGGATGTGGCCAGAAAGACAAACGCTGAGACGCCAGATACCCCAAAGCTGCTCCGGCCTTTTTTTTTAGGTGGATATTACTTTTATTTATTACAGCTAATGAGTGTCTGGCAACCGGCGGTGGTTTATGATGATGCAGGCACACCTGGCCTCGTCCGCTGATTTTCTGCGATTGGGACGGTGACGGACGGCCTGAGGCTAATGCTAACGCATGGCGCCGTTCCAGGAAGGGAAATCATCAGGAACCAGCACGAGAGGCCCTTGCCTTTCCCTGATTGCTCCAAGTCACATGATACCAAAAGCAATCGCAACGCCCCCCCCCCACCCACGTTTTTTACAATTGCTGGAAGGTCTGTGTTGCGAGGCTGCAGCGGAGGCTAATCGCTACCGCCACTGAGCCAAAACTAACATCTCCAAGCTCAATTGTCCCTGGAGCTTTTTGACCGAACTCCTACGCTTCCGTTTCATCTCCTGAAGGTTGCTGGGAAGCTGTGGCTTCTTCCTGAGCTCTTCCTGCTTTTAGGAAGAGCTCCGACATTCTCAGCGACGGCGCTAAGTGCTGTAATTACACACACCAGTGCTTTCAAGGATGTCTTCTACCATGACTTCCGCGCGTTTTTAACCATTCCAACTTACTATTCTACGCTTTCCAACCAGTCCTGGAAATGTCTCTGTCTGTGCTTGATGATGTTATCCTAATACTATTTCCTGTCATAAGTTCAACAGCGGTGATGTTTGCTGTGGGATTAATTAGCTTTAAGGCTAGCTGCGTCCTCTCCAGACTACAACGCCTCCCCCCGATGACCTCTGGAGATGAAGCCATGCATGCTCCTCCATCCGCTCCTGCTGCTCACCCGTGGCTATACACACACAAACACACACACACACACACACACACACACACACAGAGAGCGTGCGCTGTGGTTGGGTTGGTGATTTATCGGAGCAGACAACCTTTTCCCACTCTCCGGCAGTCTCGGGCTGATGCTTCTTAACTGGCTCTCAAAGCCTGGGAAGCCTGGGGCGTCTGGCTGTGAACAGCAGAGCCGGCTCGGCCCGGCTCGGCCCGGCCCGGCCCGGCCCGGCCTAGCTCAATATAGACAAGACGAGCACAAGCCAACGTTGTGGGAAATCGATGTCAGGTGTCGTACACCGCGGACCTCCGCTAGCTGGTTCTGGCCCGAGGCTCCCGATGTCCTCGAGAATTCATCTTCCAAGGGCAGCGTCCATAAATAGCAGCTTTTCTGTCGCCCGCCCACCCACCAACGGATCCTTCAGACGCACGGGCTTGTTTACGCGGAGGTAAAGGCTCCCTCACTTCTCTCTGCGAGGATCAGCGGTCTCTCTCTCTCTGTTTCTCACGTTTCTACTTTGCAGCGCTTCCAACCGAGGAGGCTGCTCCTTCAGATTTGTCCTCCTGTCTGCTTTGGGTTTTAGCTAATCCTGGCATTGTTATGTATGGGTGAACGTTAGCGCCACGCGCCCTGGGACAGACGGACGCCTCATCTTGATATTCATGATAAACCTGAAAAACTGTTTTCTTTTATAATCAAGCTGCATTTGAGGGAAGACGTTATGCAGAGCCACAGGTTAGACGAGTATATTTAGCCAATATTTAGCTAGCGGTTCCACCAGCGCCCCCTGATGGAACTGCTGTTTTGACCTTTTAGGCGACCCAGTCACAAGTGGAAAAATATTAAATGGATGTTAAAGCCGGCGGCTTTAAAACCCAGTTTTTATTAGACGCCCACACAAGAAAAAGGTGTTTTTCCGCTGGAGCAGCCAGCGGTGATTAAAAAGGAAAACTTTTCCAAAACAAACTTTCAAATAAAAAAAAGAAAAAAGAAAATCAGACTCATTATTGCGAGTTCTTTGCCGACGTCTACCTTTTCTGTGTGATGCCGCCTAATGTGACAGTTGTCTGGAGGAAAATTGTAGCTTTGTTCAGCGCTCGGATTTCTTGATTTTTACCCTAACGCAGCCGGCTCAGATCCAAACTCCTGACGGACATAAAAGCGACAGACTCTTTGATTTACTTCTCGGCATTAAAGCACCTTATTACCCTCTTGATGTAACGGTGAACATTCTTTCCAGACGGTGCCTAATGACTCGCCGCGATCTGCTTTTTAGCAAATATTACAAAATGTGTTTTTTTTCCCCCCCTTGTTCCCTCGCAGCTAATGTTCTGCTAAGTCTAATCAATGGCGAGGCCATGCTAATTTGGTTTGATTGAAATCCCTCCGGGGTGAAAACATCATTAGTGCGAAAAGAGGAGTGGAGAGGAGGAAAAAAAGGAAACTAAAGATCAGAAACAAAAGTGTTCTTAATGTGCCGTCCCGCGGGAGCCGCGGCCGTACTGTAGCGCTGCTGATGATAATTGAGGGTTTGTTGGTAATTGTCTCCGTCTCCGTCTCCGCGTAGGTAAAAGCGCCATTTGCATGCATCGCGCGGCTACTTTGGGACGATGAATTGATAACCAAGCGAATGCTTCGCCGCCTTCTGTCTGGCTCATTCTTTCTCTCCCTCCCGCTCCCGACAGACGAGTTTAACCCCGAAGTTCCCAAACTGGAGAAGAGCGTGAGCGGCAGCAGCCCTTCGCACGACCGCCTGCTGCTCAGCGTGGCCACGCTGCTCGTCTCCTTCGTCCTCCTGTCCTAGCAGCGCCGTCCCGTCACGACACGACACGCCTAGCTGGACCGGCCTCGACCAAAAGGGCTTCGGATGCGCCCGAGTGCGTCGCCAGAAACCCGGACGAGAAGATGGAGGGAGATTTGAACACCAACCTTGGCTTAAAATGTAAAAAAAAAAAAAAAAGAAAAACAGGAGAGGCCTTTTGCTGTCATCCTCACGCCGCCGTGCTGTCACACTCCATGTGTCGTAGGGCAGAGCTTCATCACCAACCCGCAGAAGCTGGTCCAGAGTCAGACCTCAGTTTCCAGCTTTAGTGTAGCGTTAGCTTCCAAACTCCCGAAGCTGCTCCCGATTTTGGTGAACTCAGACTTCAGGAACTCGGGAAGAGAAAGGTTTCAATCGTCCTGGACCTGGAGGAACCTCCCTGTGGGGTCTATTGAGGCGTGGGGAGGACGTTTTTCCTATTTTTCTGTCCAGGGTGTCCTCAAGCCTTTCAAGAATCCACCTTTTTTCTTTCCAGACACCAGAAGTGATTCATCTAGATGCAGAGCCCCCATTTGAGATGACAGCAAGTGGCCCTCGTAGGCCCCGGGTCCTTTGCTCCGCATTTCCTGCCTTCACTCTGCAACAACCCAAGAAAAACAGCCACCACGGACCAGCAATTTGGCGCCACTCAGACTCAGAAAGTGTGTGTTCTGTTCCAACGCATTTACCTTCAGCACTACGTCTGTCTCTCTTTTTTTTCGTCTTTTTTTTAATGTCAAAGCTTTCTCCGGCAGCAATCAGCAAATTCATTCCGAATGCCCCTAATTTCCAATCGTTAAACACCTCTCTCAGCAGCAAGCTTTCTTTTTTTAATGCAGGGCGGCCTTTCCCCCCCCCCCCCCCTCTCGTTTTCCACTTCAGAGGCAACCGTCCAATCAGGACTGAGGGCCATTACAGCGCTCGCCATGGAAACGGGCCCCTGTAACAGTCGCCGGAGCGCGGCAGGTGCCTGGGCAGAACTTGCCGGCGTAACGCTGCCGTCACAATTTGTTTAAAAAAAAAAAACCAAAACAACGAAAACAAACAAAATAAAAAATTAAAAAAGAAAAATCTTAAAAAAAAAATACTCACGCACATGAATGTCCAATTTAAAAGAAGCGCCACTTTTTTTATATGTCGAAGTACAAAGTAGGCTGGCATAAGCGTGTGGTTTTTATTTATTTATTTAATTTTCCAAAGCCTTTTTCTTTTTTACTTTAAGGTTTATTTTTTGTGTGCGTTTGTGGGCCTTTGCTCGATAAGCTATTGTGCCATTTCTTACTACTTGTTTTTTGGTTTTTTGGTTTTTTTATATAAATTTTACTGCAGTATTTTGCTTCTGTAGATAAATAGACGATATGAACCTGAACACGTCATCAACCAGCTGTGAAGGCACAGAAAAACAAAGGTTGTCTGGTCTAATGTATTTCAATGTTTTCATGCCGGTTATGGAATGTACGTATGGGAGAGTGCAAGGAAAAAAAAAAAAAAACAAACAAACGACATATGTATTAGAATGTGTTCGTCCGCGCTTTTTTCAAAGTTTGTGGCATTTAGGCAACTTGTTCCCCCGCCAGGGCGTCGTTTGGAGGCTCAGAACATGCAAGCGTGCGTGAGAGGATGCGCGCTTCCGTAACACCGCCTGGAGCTCCGGGAAGGGAAGGAAAAGCATTTACTGACCTTTCGACAGGAGGGAATTTTAATGTAAATCGATGCAGGAATGATTCAAAGCAACGGCGATTAAAGAGTTTTGCAAATTTGCTTCAGGTTTCTTGTCCGCGCTGCTCTTTTATTTCTTTAATTCTTTATTTTTTTTTACCAAAGATGCTGCCGGTGTGAGGAGCGATGGCAGAACGACAGAAACAGCAACGATAGATAGAACATTTGGACAACAATTTACATCCCCCAAAGTCAAGTGACTCAATGAAAATGGAGGGAAAAAAAGAGGGAAGCTGGGTGAGAAGGTTGGTAACACTCAGCTGGAGTCACTCAAATAGTCCCCAGAACTACTGCTAATATTAAAGTTTACAGCGGGTTCCTCCAACCACCGATCTCTGCTGCACCTCAGAGTTTCCCTCCTTCATTCTTCTCTCCTCTTCTCGCCTTTCCACTCCTCTCCTGGCCCCTTCTAGTCGATCCTAGGCTCTCCTCCTCTCCTTTTCTCCTCTCCTAGCCTCTCCATGCTTCTCGACTCCTAGTCTCTCCTCTTCTAGCCCCTCCTACCCTAGTCCATCTTCTCCTCTCCTCTCCTAGTCTCTCCTCTCTTCACCTCTTTCCACTCCTCTCCTCTACTCCTCTCCTAGCCTGTCCTCCCCTCCTCTTCCAGCCTCTCCTCTCAGCCTCCTCTCCACTCCTCTCCTAGCCCCTTCTCTTCCCTTTTCTAGCCTCTTCTCTCCTCTCCTTTTCTTCTCTTTTAGCCTCTCCTAGATTCTACTCCCCTAGCCTTTCTTCTCCTCTCCTCTCTTCTCCTCTTCTCTCTCAGACAGCACTCCTGCAGATGTAAACCTCTCCCTCCTTTCCTCACAGGGCCCATCCTTCCTTCCAGAGCCCCCACTTTGGTTTCACCAACACTTTGTCTCCCATAAACCATAATGACAGTGTTGGGGGGGTTTGGGGGGGGGGGGCGGGGGGTCATGGCTCTGCGTCTCTCACTCTATCCATCTCTGCTTCTCCGAGAAAATTATATAATAAAACACCTTCTAGCCATTCTTTTCTCTTCAAATCCTTCTGTCGACATCACACCCTTTTACCGTTGGCCCTGTCAGCTTCGGTCCAAACTTCGCACGCGAAACACGGAGACGCCGACGGCGGACGGGGAGGCGCACGTAGGACAGAGAGAACAACAAACCAGATGTCCTATTAGAGAGGAGAGGAAAGGAGGAAAGGAGCCAGAGAGGTAAGTGTGAGGTGATCGCTAATCTTTTAATATCTCTTTCCTCCTGTGTGTGTGTGTGTGTGAGACGGGCTGATAATGGCTGGGTTTCAGTGTGGTCCTGGTGACACGTTCGGTCTCGCATACAAACATTTCAGTGAACTCAGAAGTTGGGGGGTGGCTTCCACTTCAGGGCCCTCGGGAAGCACTTCGGAATTAGCGACTCGTGCTAGCAGTTGGAAAAACCTGTTCCAGAGCCAAACGAAGCCGTTTGTGCGCCTCACTGCTGAGTCTGACACGGAGTTCCAGATCCAAACCAGGAGAAGATGACCTCTTCTCCGTCTGGAGGCTGATTATCTTAATCGATTAGTGTGAGATGAGCCATCTGCAGCCTGGGCAGGCCTGTCCCGCCAGGAGGAATTCCCCTGACGAGCTGCACCGCCTGGCCCTCACGTGGAAGCAGACGCCTCGGATAACTTGTGAGAGGAGCTGGGAAACGCAGGATGGGTCAGAAGCGCCTTGAGGAGAAGCAGTTTGACAAGATGCAGAGCAGATCTTTCACTTCGACAGCACTGAAAATCCTTGGTCTTCTATCTTTGTGGGGACTTTTATTTCTCATATTGTGTTCTCAGGCGTCAGAGCCTGACCCTAACATCCAAACTAACCCCTGACCCTGACCCTAACATCCAAACTAACCCCTGACCCTGACCCTAACATCCAAACTAACCTCTGACCCCAACCCTAACATCCAAACTAACCTTTGACCCTAACCCTAACATCCAAATTAACCTCTGACCCCAACCCTAACATCCAAACTAACCTTTGACCCTAACCCTAACAT